>DWGO01000364.1:0-12761 GCA_018247635.1 Eurytides dolicaon deicoon
TTTCGATTGACGCACCTACCTCGTTTATCTCTGTAACATCTATAGGTAGACTGGTAGAGAATGCCTCTGGCATTAAGCCGCCTCTACACATTTCGTGTGAAAGTTAAATAAATAAATAAATATTTATGCTTATCATTTTGGAAACGGAAAACGGATTTTGATTTTTTTTTGTAAACAGCTTATCGTAAGATCGGTCATGTGTAATGTACGTATATCGAGGGCTGTTATTATTTTGGTTATATTTCTTTCTAAAATTTACTCATTATTAATTATTTTAGAACAACCAGTTAATTTATAAACATAATAGGGTCGGTTTTGCTGCAAAATGCAATTTTAGATAACTACATATAACATTAACGTCTAATATAAACAATATAACTCAAGGCCATTTGCATAGATACACTGACTCGGAAGACATCGTTCTCCTTGCCTGATATACGAGTATGATTCAGTATCTACCAGTGAGCCATCGTGTTGACAAACCAACTACCATTGATGGAATATTTATAAAATACATAAAGTTAAACAGACACCCCAATGGTCATGTGTTTTAACTGTATGGCAAATAAAAAGCTTCTATGATTGTATAAGTTTCCAATTGCTTGTGATTAGTTAGTAACATGATAATAGAGATAACGTCGTATTGTTAATCAGGTCGCACTCCAGTTAATACAGAGTGAGGCAAGCGTCACACGGCACAGTTAATAGCTATTAATAAACCGTACGTCTGAAGAGCAATTGTTTAGGGGCTTTTGTTGTATTATGTAACTGCTGTAAATGCTAGCCGCGCGTCTAACATTAGCTGTTTCGCTGTGAATACTTTTATTTACCTTGTTGTGTATTTCAACAATGGTTTTACAAAATCCAATACTGTTACACGGAATATGTTTGATAACTTTATTCAATTTAATGTATGTTTAGTGCTGTATTCTCGTAGTAAAAAAAATTGTAAAATGAAATGAATAATCCTTAAAAAATCCAATTAATTCTCTACAAGCCTTTTTTATTTTTGGGGTGGAACAAATATTTTTGACACTCTAGTTGTTTCTGAACTGAACACAAGTTAACCTAAAACATCTGAACTTCCATAACAACTTTACGATTATCTTTCATATTTGCGATCCTAAATCCCAACTCATGAAGTATTTTTCTTAAGGTTCTTCCAGACCCATTGAAATTAATGGCCAAAGATAGTTTAACTTTTAATGATTTTAGTGTTGGAATATCTAACCGTAAATGGTTTTTTAGTCTCCCTTATGGCGGAGTGCTGAACTTAATTGAAGAGGAAGGTGTTTCAGTACTGGCTTCATTTAGAATATAATTCAAGGTTCTTCTTGAAATTCCAGTAGCATTTTCTACTCGCTCCTGCCTTGAAATAATTATCTTCATTGTTTTTAAACCTATCGGCTTCTTTTAAAAAGTATTTATAAACATTGTAAATCATTTTGCGGGACTGATCTTGTAAAAGTTTCCCTTTTTCTTCCTAATGAAGTCATCGTACAATTTAAAGTTGAGGGTTTAAACAACTCTATACATGTAGATATCCAAATTTGAAGCGACTACACTCTCTCGCACTTTTACAACGACTGATAAATGATGAAAGAAATCCGACAAAATATTGAACGATAGAGATAACGTTATACAAAGATGAAATTAGCCGAATGTCTTGTTCGAACGATCGATGTGCAATATTTATCGCCGGGCATGTATACACATACTTATGAATTGAATTGCAAATGATTCAGAAATGGATGGATGCAAAAAACTACATTTATTTAAATTTATTCGAGATCGTAAACAGAGGAGACTGAGAATATGTGAATTACAAAATAATTACATGTGTTTTATGTATCCAGTTTATTTATTCAACAAATACAAATAAACGTATAAACAATTGTAGGGTATACAACTATACCTAGGTATATGCGCTGACTCATTTATAATAGTTTGCGTTCATTTTTAAACATTAAACGGACTGATGAGAATGTGACTGTTTGTCCTTGCACTTGCAGTCTGTCTTATGCTGAATAGTGGTTACACACTTGAAATAGTTTTTTTTTTTCGTGTGCCTGATAGTAAGCATCACGCCTACCCATAACAACACAGTACCATATAGAGCATGTTTGGCTCTGTGCTGCGCTCGTCGCCCTTTCATTCTAATCTAGTGGACTTATTGTGTTATCATTTTACAATTTAGGTTAGTACTATACTAATAGTCAACCTAAAATGTTTGAAATACTTATACGAGTAACAAACTATTTAATATGAAAATTAAGCAATATGAATATATTAAAAAAATAATGACTGTGATATATTTGATATTAAGCTAAACAAAAGTTGAACTGCAACATGAAAATCAGTCAATTAGTCGCAACCGCCACATATTACACGCTGTTAGTTAACATAAACGAACATATCTATCAATTGAGTCTGTAATCGCAGAATACAATTGTTTATTGACCCTTCTGGCAAGCTATTAATTTTTACGGTTGAAACGTAAATACATTTGTAAGATATTTATTTATAGTTGTTTTTTGTAAAAAAAAAACATTGCTATAAAATATTTCTTATAATTCTTGTATACTTGGCTACTCGAAAGCCACGAATTTTTAGAATTTTATTACATTTTATGTTTTTATGCAAAAGTTCAAATATGTAATATACTATAAAAAAAATATTTGATATAATATTTAAAATGTATTTATCTGTTCATACTTCTTCTTTGGAACATAGATAAACTTTGGGCATATATGACGTTTGTGGGATAAAGGCTATGTTTAATTTGGAAAAATCTTCGTAAACAGAGACGAGTGCTATGTGGCACTGTAAGTGCAAGAAAGTTATTTTTACTTTTCTTTTCTTTGTGTGAATATGGTGCTATTTCTATATTCATACTTGTATAGTTACAAAGTTACACGTGTATATTATATGATAAATTATGTATTACTCATATCTTTAGAAAATAAAATGACGGTACCACTTTGTTTCCCTTCATTCATGAAGTATCCTACAAAAGCAGTAGCAGCATAATATCATAGTAAAAATAAATATTTATTTTTATTACATGCATTAACATAGAAAAATAAAGTGGATGGAGCAGTTGGGGATGTTGGGGTTAAGCCTTAATCTCATAGTTATTTTTTGATATGGTTATACGATAATCCCTCGTATATTCTATTATAAGAGTATTCAAATCTGAAACTGTTTTTGCTGTATCATCCACCACTTGTTCTTCTTACTAATACTTAATACTGGTAATTGTTATAATAAGTACATATATTTTTTTAAAAACGTCGTATTAAAGCCCGCTCAATGAACTTTTCTTTTATTTCGTTTCTTATTCATTTTTTTTAAAGTTATATTATAATTTTCTATTTTTAAACGTATATTAAAAATAAGTATTTGAACAAACAACAGTCCAGAAATTTGATAAAGCACCTATCATATGATTTATTTGTTATCCGGCTTTTGCTTATAGAAATTTTATTTTTGTTTTCTCCAAAAATTAATTATTGTTTGGTGGCATAGATATAGAATATGGGCTCAAACCGGAACACAGTACTACTTATCCACTACAAGTACTTGTTGGCAGTTGAATAACTGATAATGCAGTGGTACCTCTCTAAAACTCTGCAAAAGACACACTTTTGCTCGCACAACAAACGCCAGCGATATTTCCGAACCGATACGACTTAGGGGCCTTCAAGAAGAGAGCTTATTCCCATCTTGCGAGTCCCTTGATGTTGCGAATATCCATGGGCAGCGGTGATCACTTACCATCAGGTGAGACGCTCGCTCGTTTGCCTCCTACTTCATAAAAAAGTCATAATACTTAGGGAAAAGAAAATAATCAAAATAAAGATGGCTAAGAAAAAGATAGGTTTTGTTTACCGTTTAATGATATTAAATGTGAAGAATTGCGATTATATCACAATTCTTTATATTGAAGTAGTAGGTCACTATCTTATATATCTGGGTGACGAACGCAGCACAAAAGTATGCACATTCTGATGATCTTCTATCATTTTATAGGCATTATTGACCAAATGCAATGTGCCAAAAACTAACATCAATGATTGCTTTCATTTGTACTGTGGATATGAATATATAACAATCAGTTAAATCATCTTAGTTATACAGAAAAATTTTCCATACCGACGCTTAGAGCCTTTTTAAATTTTCTTTGCAGCGTTAAATATAAAATACAGAGGAAAAGCACAGCAACGAACGTGCATATAATCTGAGCACTCAACTTTAACGGCATCCTCTTAAGATGTTGGAGAGCTTTCCTCGAGTGCTAACACTATAAATGCGAATACTAAATAAAATAAAATAAAACCAATTTATGGATTTTATCGTGCTTTAATTTTGATCTACATGTGTTAATTGTCATGAGACAGTTCGTCATTGATATAAGATAATAAACATGGTATTTTTTAATTTTATTTTTATTCTTAAATGGTGTAGTTATATCTGATTTATGTAAAAAGTAGAGGAAATGGAGAATATTTGTTAATAAAGATTTTTTTAAAAGAGAATAAAATAAATATCCAAATATTTTCATTATATTTTAACCGTATTTAAGAAAGAGAAGTTAGTAAAATAAAAACTAAGAGGTGACGCTGATGGAAACGTCCACAAATGACAATCTGTACATGAAATTGAGGCCAGAAGTTACAATTTAGTACATACATACATAGAAATAGTTTTATTTGCAAGCTTCCGAAGCAAAATTTTAAATTAACCTACGTTTCTACGAAACATTTTAGAAATTGTAGTATTTTAGAAACTGTAAAATGAGACGTTTTTTAAGCTAACCCTTACAACGCAATCAAGTCTTTGGCAGGAAAAATTGGATTCGGGAAGAAGCCTCTCCAAGACAAAGAAGGTCAATTTTGCCACATCAGAAAGGCAACTCAAACGCTGGCAGGAACACTTTGAGGATGTCTTCCGCACACCAACCTCAGAACTTACCAATGCGTATGACACCGTCACGTCTCCACCCCTTTTGGATATAAACGCCTCCGCTCTTTCGAGAGATGAAGTTTGGAATGCCGTTATGTCACTGGAGTACAGCAAAGCTCCTGGTTTCGACTTAATAAGCCCGGAAATACTCAAATCTGACCCTCTTACCGCTATCCAGATGATGACACCCCTCTTGGAGAAAATCTGGACCATTCGTCGACTTCGGAAAGGCTTTTGACACTCTCCGATGATCAAGTATCCGCTTCAATGAAATTGGAGTCCCGCCAACGATGAGAGACCTTCTAAAAGCCGTTTACCAAATAAACTCTTGTAAAGTTACACACGACGGTTTAATCTCTGATGACATTGAGGTTCACGAAGAAGTTAAACAGTCTTCCTTCACCATTGGTATTTATGATTCTTTTGAATGCTCCGGGTTAACAATGGCAAGGGAAGAAGTATAGAGTGTGGGTTAACTGATCAGTTAGATGATCTAGACTACACTAACGACCTAAGCCTGCTTAGCTACAAGCACTGCGATATACAAGCCAAACTAGAGGATTTTTAGCGAGAGCCTCTAAAGATGGACTTAAAATCAACAATAAGAAGATACAGAAGATACGCACCGAGCGTGGGAACTCGCTACCGTTGATGCTATGTGAAAACCGGATAGACAGCGTACAGCAAGTCATCTACCTCGGCAGTGTCGTGTCAAGAGATGGTGAAACGTAGGAAGATATGACTTCCAGGATGGCCAAAACTCGGACAGCCTTCGCACAACTTCCACCTATACGGCGGTCGAAAAAACGGACAAAGAGAGTGAAAATAAAAATCTTTCGCTTCAACGTGAAATTGGTCCTGCTATATGGGCGCGAAACATAGAGGGTTACTAAAAACATAAGGCCTCGGATTCAGGTTTTCATCAACCGCTGATTACGGCCAGATACTCAGTATTTTCTGGCCCGAGAAGATATCGAACGAACATTTGTTGAAAGTCTGCCAAGAATCACCGATAGGCCAACAGATAACGCGTGGTAAGTGGATTTGGATTGGCCACACTATGCGAAGGGATCCTAACCATATTCTTAGGCAAGGTTTAGAGTGGACCCCTCAAGGGAAGCGGAAGGGCGGCCATCCAATCCTCTGCCCCACCTGGTAGACTTGGGACATTAAATCAAGTTATGGAAATGTAAGGTCGCTAGAGAAAATGTAACAATTTGAAATTCGTTATTTCATCTAAAAGATTTTCCGAATTTATTACTAATAATTTAGCTTTTTTCAACAAGAACACCTTATTTTTTGCTGCTTGTGATATAACGATAAACTTATTTACCCTTATTAAATAAACGTAATAATAAGAATCTATCTTATGTCGTTTGAATAAATACACGTGTAACTTGCTAATTAAGTTTTATTACTCTAAGTGAAAGGACTATTATGCAGAGTCCGTTGGGGGTGGTACTTCATTGGTACTACATTGCCAGTTATTCTATCGCCAAGTAATAGTGTGTAAACACTTTAGTGTTCTCCAGCATTATTACTGGCAATTGAAATATATAATCTTAAATCTCGGGGTGATAAGCGCAGCGCAGAGACCAGGTTTTGTGCGGTACCATACTCTTATGGGCAGGTGTGTTCATTACCATTAGGCTCACGACTAGCTCGTCTCACCACATTATCTGCTTGAAAATAAGATCAGACCAGTAACGAGGTATTTTATAAAGGTAATCAGTCACAAAGACCCGGCTCTCAAGTGATTCTTGTAGGATACCGTCGTGGGTAATAAAATATGATAAACATATAAAATTTACAAATAAATACGTACGTCGCACCACTAGCTCGTTTCGTCACTCTATTTCTTAAAACAAAATGATAAACTTAATAACTATTTAGAAGCTAGCAATGTCCTATTAAGCCTTTAAAACGATATTACTTTGGAAATAATATAGGTTACTCTAGGAGTAGGTAATGTAGGATAGTCTATTTTGAAGCAAGAGCGATATTTGCGTGAAGTTTGCAAATTCCCAGCCAGGTCCGCAATGAGGTCAGTATCTCAACGATCTATTCCTTTCATCATAGTTCTCACGGTATCAATGCTTTGTTTTCCCTAGACGGTGCCGGTTGTTGCTACATTTTAACTTTCCATTTATCGCTTTGACTATCTGTAACAAGTATTTGTCTCTTGACTTTGTAAAATGTGTTTCTTTTATTATAAACCGTTATTGAACAAACAACTCAACATCATTCAATATAAATTTAACATTTAATATGAAATTATTATGTACAAAATCACTGACAAAAACAGATACATAATATCAAAAACGATCTAATGGAGCCTCCACATATTAACGTTTTTATGATGCTTTGAGGAGATCATTCCCAATGTAACGTATCGAGGGTTCGGTAATTGAATTACTCGTATATATATGTATGGTTTTGATTTTGTACTTCCATACTTGTTATTTAAGATGTAAGCGTCTTTTGGTTATTATTTTATAAGGAAATTGTTTTATTTTAAATGAATCCTATGGTCACACTGTAAAATATTTGAAACATCTGGAATTTAAATTACAAATAAAACGCGATGAAACTCGTTAATAGTTTTATTGTATACTGTCAGCAAATAGAAGAAATGATAAAATTTTTGGAAATTGACTATATATTTTGATTACATTTTAAATAAGCTTTATTAAAATAAAACTCAAGAATTAACGAAGAAAGGAAATAGTTTTTAAGTACTTCATAAATAAGTACCTCGTTTTTAGCACTCTTTTATTACCACGTATACGCGTTTCTATTAAATATCAAATTATATACTTATTTTTAAATATTGTTTTTTTTAAACGCTTTTAACTTTTCAGTTATTTAAAAAGGAAAGATTAAATTGGTAATATACATTTGACCGAATAAATAAATAAATACAATTTCAGATTACTATTTTCTTCATGTTAGCTGCTTAAAGCCCTTATATATATTTTTTACTTATACTTAAATTAATTTATATTATAAAAATAATTCATGGCAAGGTTGAAGCCAGGAAATTCTCTTGAATATAAACCGAAACTCCTTTAAATCGAATATGAAATATATAATAATATACATACATATATTCATGTCGCTTGAGATATTTTATTAGTGTTTCAGCTTTTTTCATTAAATACTTCGTAAAACAGGTGTGTAAGCTAACCTTAGCATTGTATGGTTTACGCAAGTGTCCCAAATGCGATCGTGATACTTCACTTTCACTCAACAGCGGTGCTATTTTTGTATGCACGTTTACAACGGGTCGCACAACATGTTCGGTTTGTTTGTTCTAAATTCACACGAATGAAATAAAACAATCCGTTCCTTCAACTTTCATTAACATGAAACTGTATACAACTAAAATATACAAATGATGTTTATGTCTCGTTTGGCGCAGTTACTAAAGTATTGGCCTCGGCGTCACGAGTTGTTTTTGATTCCAACCGGGTGGGTAGATTACACAAAAATATTTGTATGAATTTCAGGTGATTGTTTCGGATCTGAGCGTTGGTCTGTGTGAAATTAATGTATTTAGAACGATAAAAAAAAGAGAAGAAATCGTTATAATACAAGGTGGTACTATCTCAAAATAAAGGCAGCGTTTTAGAAAAAAAAAATAGAAAAGGATCAAAGGGAACATATTATATACGTGACGTTATTATAGAATATAACTTAATAAATGTTAGGACTCTTGTAGGACTCTACAAGAGTCCTAACATTTAGCATTGCCAGATATTCTATCGCCAAGCTTTACTGTTACCACTACTCTGTTTCGGTTTGATGAGCAATGGTGCCAGCGTAATTTCAGAGCAAGGAGATATACCATCTTATGTCTCTGAGTGACGAGCGCAGCACAGAGTCAAGCACGCTTTTTGTGGTACTGTGTTGTTATGGACAGGTGTGACGCTTAACATCAGGCGCACAACTTGCTTGTCTCGTCACTTTATCTCGTAAGAAAAAACGAGTAAATACACCGCTATTTATAAATGCGTGTAAGTCGTGTTAAATGTGTTTTATTACGCAGCGGTTCATGCCAGTGTGTCGACCTTGAGGTCACGTGTGGTTGGTGAGGCCGGTGTCTTTATTTATAAATTAATGAAATGCAAAACGTAAGGGCCAGTACCTTTCCGTCATCCGCTAACAGTTTTTAGCATAATGAATTGTTATGTTTGAACTACTTTTACACATGTAATGTCAAGATATTGGGCGTTTCTGACGAAATTAACTTAAAGTATTACGTATGATAGGCGGCAAATTGATCACAATTATTTAAGTTAACTGATTACTAGAGTGTATTTAAAAAGATAAAAATCTGAAAAGTCTCAGAAGGACAGGCGCACGATAATTTTTTACTCATATTTTAATTAACAAATTTTAGACCGCTAATTGGCGATACAAAAAAATATTGTTACCTACTGTTAATCAAGACTTGGTAATTCGTTGCAACTTATAAAATATTATAAATATTAAGGAAGAGTGTTTTTAATGCGTCACTTGAAGGAAAAACTTTGGAAGATGATCTTTTAAAGTGCTTCACGTTCATGGTTCACCAATCTGCCTAATTTCACAAATTGGCTGTCATGCCTTATTGATTTAAACGTAAGTTATATAAAAGGATAACATTGACACGTATGTAACCCGAAATAAAAAAGATATATGAATTAGCCACGTCCAATTAACACAAACTGGACTGGCTTGTTAATTTTAATTGGTATGAAAAATTGTTTATTTTTATTCCTTTTTAAGACAGTAAATGTTAATGGATTGGGCGTCGTCATAAAATGCTCCAAAATTCTTTTAAAAAACTATTAACCTTAATTTTAAAGAGATAAAGTGACCAGACGAGCAAGCCGCTAATGGTAAGCGTCAGCTCGCCCATAACAACACAGTACCACACAGAACATGTTTGCTTCTGCGCTGCGCTCGTCACACAGAGATATGGGGTGGTCTATCTCTTAATTACGTTGGAAGCATTGCCGTTCAAACCCGAACATGATAATGCTCACACATTCACCTTGGCAGTAGAGTTACTGAAAGTGTAGTGGTACCACTCCAGGCAAACTCAATAAGAGATCTGTCAAATTTTATCACAATCTATAATACCACACTAATATACGAAATGTAAGAAAGTGTGAAGTATAAAAATTATTTTTTTATTCTCTTTTAACGTTTCTTCACGTCGAAATAAGAATGTAGTCATTTGCCAGCAATAAATTATAAGATACTTTAGTTATAGCTGTTAATGGTGAAGTAAGAAACGCTTTATAATGGATTGAGAATTTTTGTATCACAATTGAGATCAATGACCGATCCGCTTCGTTTGGTAAACAGGTTTATGATTCAAGCGTCTTAAAAGTTACGGCGCCGTCCATCATTTATTTTCCTAAAAGCTAGTTACATTTTATTTAGTATCAGAAGTTCCGCCGACAATCTTGTGACCAAAAACACCCAGCTTAAATGATTTACAAAAACAATTTTTAAGCGTTTTTAAATGTCTGTATAATATATAAACATGTTTAAGTTAAATATGACAATAATGATTTAATGCAAGAGAACATAAATATATATTTTTTTTAACTGTAATTTAATAATTCTATGAATTACGAGATATATGTATACAAGTAAGGTTGATTCAAGTCTTTATGATGATCTCGCCGTACTTTTATATTGTAAAATTAAATTCTTGTATTAAATTAAAACTTATTGTAACATAAAATGTAGGGGCTATAGGAGATGTCAATAATTACCGTACTAGTTTTCTATAAGAAGTTAAAAGACATACAAAAAATAATTCACTGACTCAATATTAAATGTAGGTTTAATATAAAACATAACAAGAAATATTAGTTAGGCGTGATAAGTAAAATAAATATAGTATAGACATTTAAATAAGAAAGACTAACCTTAAATTGAGCATCTATAACAAAAGACGGAGAAAGCTTCTTCCTACTATTATAAATCTGAATATGTATTTGTTCGTTTGCCATTCTTTTATTCAGTTACAGACTACGGGATCGAAGTAATTGTAATCTAACTTTTGGCATTTGAAAAATTATATATCAAAACAGTAACTTAAAATCAACGCTAGTAAAATCGCTGGCTAAGCCTATTGAGATTTAAAAGTCACAGTTACTTGATCTCGAGTTCAATCCCAGTTCTCGATTATGTCCGTTGAAATCGAATTATACACAGCTTGTCGCCACAAGCTGTGTATAATTCGATTTCTAGCTAAGATAAAAACGCCTTTTTATCTTAGCTAGATAAAAAAAACCTTTTAGGGATCCTTTCCTTTAAAGGAAAAACGAAACCCTTATAGGATCACTTCTTTATGTCAAAAACTTAGGTCTACGATTTTTTCATCTGTCCAAATATAAAAGTTGTGAGTCAACGCGATCCAAAGAAATAACCGTTTAAGTCGCGTCGCATATTTTGCAATTTCACAGGAGCATCAAAACCTATTTAGTACTTCCAGTTGTCTCAGAATCATGAAATTTGGCAAATCAATGTATTATGCAAATATGCAAAGGGATAAAATCGGTAAATTTGTAGTTAGTATCCGAGGGCGAACTACTGAATAAATATACTTATCTCATATTATTTTGTACGGAACCCCCAGTGCGCGAGTCCGATTCGCACGTGGTTGGTTTTCTTTATTCATAAACCGCTGCAATTTCATGGGTGCGAAACTTGAATTTGAATAAGTAATACGCTTTGATATATACATTACTAATACCGATAACATTACTAGATCGATGTTTGCAAATAAGAAACAATCGCTGTAACAAATTTAGGGGTCCAAATGTAAGTGTTATCTTGTAGGTATAGTTTTCATTAATCAGGCCAGGCAATAATGCTGTTGTGTCTATTTCATGGTGACATGCCCACTACTTTTTGAACTGAGTTTGGTAAAAATGAGTCAAAAAGCTTTAAAAGCATGTGTTTATAGCTTAGATTTAGTTGAATAATTCAAGCTTAGTACATACAATCGTGCCGGACCATGAGCGACTCACCTACTTTGTAGTTAATAAGGTCGGTGAAACCTGTATGGCGCTATCTGTCTCTGTCTACTCTGTTTGAGCACGAGAAAACAAAATGTGCAATAGTAAAATACTAGCTTTTGCAACTTTTGCGAAAAAAATTATTGTTTAATATTTTGTTCTGTTATATTGTATGTTCAGGATCAAGTTTGCTCTATTTTTTTTTACACTCTTACAACTCGTGGTAATGTTAGCCTGTAGGAGGGACAGCGATTAAAGAAAATGACAAAATTTTTTATAAAATAAGTTAATTATCCAGTACTTACCATGATATTTATGCCATTACTTTGGCTTATTCCCGTTTCGCTCTGGAAAATACAAAATTTTTGACTTAAACCCACTTGGTGTAAAATTGAACGTGCTTAACTTGTGCTCCTGAGTTGCACTTTTTGTCTGACCTTTTGAGTTTGACCTTTTTGTCATTGCGCTTTATGATTTATTTAAATGGTTCTCAGCGGCCAATAATATTAAAAATCTGAAAGTGTATTTGTTGATGTACATGAATTTCCTGTCACAAGGGAGCAATGGTCGACATACTTAGCATTTAATTTATTCGACAGAATGATAGGCCGTTTGTATCCCGGAAAAAATAAAAAAAGAACAGAAACGAAAAAAGAAAACGAAACTGAAAACAATGTTCCTTTTAATATTGTAACAGACGTAATATTATTATTGTTAAACATATTTTAATAAAAAAATTGCTTAAGTTCATCGATGTCAAACATAGTTTGGTAC
>DWGO01000365.1:0-12751 GCA_018247635.1 Eurytides dolicaon deicoon
AAAAGAGAGTTAAAAGGCCCGCTGAGTTTCTTTCGCCTGTTCTTCTCAGGACTGAGGCATTTTTTTCCGAACAGGTGTGGTAAAGGTTATTTGTGTTGACGTCAAAAAGAGATTGTAAACCAATCCAATTTTGAATAAAAAAAATTTCGACTTTGACTTGACAAAATACATTGGATGAGTTCCAAAAGACATTTTACAAACTTACAACAAAAAAACAAAATATAAAGAGATATTAGAGAAAACTCGACACTAACTATATTTATACCTACTACCAGTAGTAGTATACAACCTAGTACTGCTAAATAGAAAAGAACACTTTTCTCAAAATTAACACGGATACATAGACAGTAAAAAAACTGTTCTGACTCAATGACTAACAGTTATTATTCATAGTGAGAGAGGAAATATTGAGACCTTGTTTCAGGAATTGTTGATGTACTTTTAAGATTTGGTTGGCTAACGCTGTAGATAATCTTGAATGAATGCATGTATTTAGCATCTGTGGATGTCAAGCTCAGATCGACCAATTTCATTGCTATTGTGGAATTCCCAGCTCTTATTTAGTGAAGCTTACATTACCTTTATCCAAGCTGTTAGCGCAAATGAGTGTCAGAGCTTACATAAACGTCTTAAATTTAAATATTCAGTAATGAGCACAAAAAGAACAAAAAGTAGAAAGAATAAAAAATTCTTTAAAAAATTAATTTTACGTTAGCAAATTATGGACCTGTCCTAGCACATGTTTTTTCAAGTAATTTTTCAAGTTTTAAACGTAATTCATTGTTGTACCTCTATTGCATTCACAACAAAAATAGAGCTTGGGAATAAATATGAATGATCAGATCCTAACAAACTAGGGCCAAGCTAACTATACCATTGTATGACACTGTGATTTCTCCTCGCCAGAATAAACGTATCGTGCGCAAGCTCATCTATGATTGGCCGTTGGACGTTATCGATAAAGCGCAGGTCCACAAATGTTTCCCTAGCTATTTAGTATGTGCGGTGCCGCATTCATTTCATCAGATGTGTTACGTCATATCCATACTAAATAGCTACCGAAAGTCAATTTGTGTACTTCAAATGTCACGTTGTCAGCGAGTCTGTCCACAACAAGCTTACGCCGCCCATAATCCGAGTAGTATACGCCTACACCCCACATGACTGAAAACTACAATTGACATAAGTCCTCTCATACATTGCAATCGACTATTAGATAATGTCGAATTCATCCAATAGAATCGTTTTGTTAATCTACATAATATTATTTTAGTATTGTACTTGTAACAGAATATAAATTCAAATCTATATAGTAATAGACAATATGATAAAAAAGACATTTAGTGGACAGACTATTTTAACTTACTTTCATTTAAATTTCATTTTTACTTTTATATATGTATATAAAAGTAAAAATGAAATTTAATTAAAATTATATGTACGTAGGCTATATAGTCACTTATAAGCTGCTTTATAACATTTATACTAATTCAAAATATGTTATGTAATAATGATGAATATATTTTTATTATGTCAATAAAACTATTTATAAAAATTATATCACACAATACATAACATATTATGAATTAAGAAGTCATATAGCTGCATTATTTTTCTGTTGCAAATACATTCCTCTGTTGAATACTTCACATGTTTATAATTTCACACTACATATAAACGAGCTATTAATCTTTTTTAGGGGCATCATCGCTTTGATTCTTTTTATTGCTTAAACGCTATTTCGAATTTAAATAATTTTTAGATATTTTTGTAAAAGGACAAGATATCTGAGAAGAATTTTTTTGTTATTTAATGTATGAATTTTCTAAAACTCTACTGAAAAAGTTATAATAAGAAAAAACTTTCACAAAAGTTGCGGGAATATTTTTTGATCTTTTTGATGTTTTTGTAAAGATAAGATACCTATATAGATATTTCAGTATCACGATTTCTAGAATTTATATTGTTGACAATTTTGCTGACTAGGATCGGAGACGACATAACTAAATGCATACCATTTTTTTTTGTTTCATTTGTCAAACTTTGTCAATGTTCAAAAACTTGTTATGTCAACGCGGTGTCGGTTAATGTTTTTATGTATTAACTAAACGTATGGCGTGGTTTTAACGGCTTCGTTTGTCTTTATTAACTCGTGTACACTGTATACAGTGGGAGTTGGAAAAGATGACCCGTCTGGAGCAAGTTGGACGCACCCGCCACTTCTTGGCGCTGCGCGAACGTCTGCGTCATGGACATGAGAATACCGTAGCACCCAACGACTTCACAAAGACCGAGAAAGTACGTATATAAGAATTGATAACACTACTATCGACGTGTTTATTCGACGATTTTTTTTCCTGCTTCCACATTTTTCTAAGTTCTTTTTATTTTATGAGGTTTTTTTTTTAATTAAGTGGCATGAAACATTTTTTAAGAGGTAAAGTGACGAGTCGAGCAAGTTGTGCGCCTGATGGTCAGCGCTACGCCTGCCCATAACAACACAGTACCACACAGAGCGTGTTTGGGTCTTTGCTGCGCTCTTCACCCAGAGATATAAGATGGTCTACTATCTCTTTGCCCTGTAATTGCTCTGGCATCATTGCCCTTCAAATCGGAACATAGTAGTGCTTACACACTACTGCTTGGCGGCAGAATATCTGCCAATGCAGTGGTACCACCCCAGTCGGACTCTGCAAGAGTCCTACCACTAGTAAACTTTATAAATAATTGTTTAAATTTTGTATTAAAATGACATCTGCACCATCAACTTGATACCGATAGTAGTCTGTGGTTTGGCTCTAATAAAAAAGCGGCTTGGCAGTTTTTGAATAGCCTAACGTTGATGTTTAGATGTTATTTAAGACGTTAGTTCAAACAAACGATTTTTGTAGGTTGGATTGGATCGGACCGGAACACAGTAATGCTAACATATTAAATACAAAAGAGTAGTTGTAATATTGTGATTCAATTATTTTATATTTATTATAATTTAAAATTATTTTATAAAACAATTTTGCTGTGTATAATATGTGATAGGTTAACATTTTCTTTACGAGTTGTTTGTTTTTAAAATCAATGAGAAGAAAATTGTTTATTATTTTGTCAATACCAAGATTCATTTAAGTTTGAATAATTGCAAACACCGATTGCAAAATCCTACAAGATATGTAAATTAAATAACATTGAAACTCGTAAACAAGTTTAGCAGAATAAATGTGCACAGGAAGGATTGGTAAATGAGATGCATTTGCAAAAAATAATATCGAAGGTTCATTGAAATCGGGCAGGGTTTTAAATAATAAGAAAAAAATCCCCGTTTTTCTTTCTATTAAAAATGTAGTCAATGCCACGCATAATTAATATGAACAGCAAACATTCTTCATTTAGCAAAATCATCCCAATAATCGTTTTTGAGCCACAATCTTAAATGTGTTTATATATACTGAATATAATACACGTACATAAATATACTATTAAATTTAGAGACGGCTTTACCTATGACGTAGGGTGTGTTTTGCTCACGGGCGCAGCGGTGTTAGGGGGCGCCATCTTCGATCAAATAAATTAACGGGACGAAATTTTGTGACCGTATGCAGTGAGCACTGGATATTCAACTGTATTAATATTACGTTAACACTCAAAATAGTTAGTAGTCACGTCACTTATGACCTTTATTTACATTCTACGAGATTGTTGGTTGTTTGACGATGACGCATTGGCCAAACGACGAAATTTTATTATTTCGAATATATAAAACTTTAATCATAATTTAACAATGATTTTTAAGTACCGTAAAACTTAGTGATATTTACTTACCGAAATAAAGACACTCCTTCTGAAACCGTTCTGTTACGGTGGTTATTTTCGCAATTCTTTAAAGCATACTGAGGCATGTTAGCGCGTCCGTACACGTTGGCTATGGTTGCAAGATACTAAAATCGAATAAGACTACACGCTTGTTCGTGCTCTTATTTCTCGCGTCGTTTTTTGAGCCGTCACCCTTAATCTAGTACATATTTGATCGAAGTGATCATCACATAAAATAGATACTTTATCTCGAAAAAAAATCTGTTCCAGGTGGAGGTGCAGCTTGAGGATTTGGAGAACGCCATGGCGGGAATGGTGGCTGCAGGGGCTCGTAGTGCGCCGCCGGCCGCCTGCAGGTTGCCCACACACGCGATCCCACTGCTGGGACCTCAGCTACGCGCCGCTGCACCGCTCCTACGCGCCATCGTACCAAACAGGTATCGCTGGGCAATCATGTCTTCACAGAATAAAGAGTGGACACTAGGTACAGCTAGGCAACCGATTCTAATGTGATTTATAATAAACAGTAGACAGTGTCTTATCCGATATACAACGCCTTTTCTATCTCTATCTCTTGGTCTATCTCTTTTCCCAGTAATTATGCTCGCATCAACTACCTTCAAACCGGAATACATAGTGCTTACACATTACTGCTCGGCGGTAGAATATCTGGCAATGCATTGTTTCAGTATTTGACGGACTGTGCAAGAGTCTGCTATTTATAAAAACATCATGAGTGTGGCTTACACGTCTAGCGAGCAATAAATGCATCTACGGTACGTCAAACGGCCTGAAGGTTGCTTACAAAGAGTTATGCAAAACAAAATATCCATTCATTAATGAAATAAAACAAGCATCGGTAAGTGCTTTACTAACAACACTTAACGTACGTTTTGCATAAAAGGTATTAATACTCGACCCGCCGATCGGTGCTAGTCTGTGGGAAAGGTTACCCTTCTCGCCGATAGTATGTTAACATAAATAGGATTCATCAATAACATGAACGCAACATCAAACAAGATAAAAAAAATATTATTGCTTTGTAAAATATACTTTACAAGTTTCCGATTTATTATGATTTTTGTTTTACGAGATAAAGTGACGAGACGATCAAGTCGTGCGCCTGATGGTAAGCATCACGCCTGCCCATAACAACACCGTACCAAACAGACCTTGCATGGCATCTCTTTGACCTGTAATTTTCCTGGCATCATTGCCCTTCAAACCGGAACACAGTAGTGCTTATACACCGTACTGCATGAGTCCTACCACTTATTGGTACCCTAGATTAGTTTATATAGTGGAGGACAAATAGAATATGTAATTAAAAATAACATTTTAATATTATATACTATTTTTTTTATTTAACCTTATTTATTTCTACCTGTTTCAAGTTGTAATCCAATGAAGCTGAACACTAATTTAATTTTGAAATTATTATAAAAATAATTATAATTGATATAACAAAGATTGAAATTCACATCCTTAGATTCGGACGCCTTACAGCTATCTATAAGAAGCATATATTATATCACGTAATTGCATAATTATATATGATTTAATCACTAATCTATATAATTTTTAATAATTACGTAGATAAGGAATTCCATTGTTTAATTTACAAACGCGGGACATGCAAACTCATAATGTTCGCGTGACAAGACAAGTAATTAAGTAAAATTGTATCATTAATATTTATAGCTTCGTATGTTTTCATTAAAAAAACAATTATCCGAAGCTTACACTTCAGCAACTTCTAATACCAATCACTTATAACATTTGTGACATGCTTATGTAAAATTGACTTTAAAAAGACAATAGTGGATATAGACTGTCCATGAGTTTTTGGTAGATCAAAATGTATGGAATTAAATTAATTGACTCCTATGTGGAATATCTAATCGATTGTACAATTGAACATTGTAATAGTATTATAAAAGAGCAACTGTTGAGTTTCTTGCCGGCCCTTCTCAGGAGAAATGCATTACGAGCCGGTGATAGCTTCCCCACGAACTTACATGTAAAATGACGATTCCAAAGTGTCTACATAGTCCTATTTGAATAAAGATGATTTGATTCGATTTGATATAATCATATTATGATACATTTTTAACAAAATTATTACTCCTTTAAATAGCTTTAGTTTTTCTATATCTTTTATATTATTGCGAGATAAACAGGTTTACTTTTTAGATTCCTAGTTTAGTTTCAAACCTTTACCAAAATTCTTTGGGTACAATATACGCGATGTATAGTGTTCCAAAAATAAAACGTTACATCGTTCAATATCGGTTCACAATTAGCAGTGCTATCACGTAACATATGTACAGGAGAAATTAAGTTGAATTACGTACGTTCTCCTTATTTGAAGTTCGTTAAAAACTTATAACAAAATTTCAAGTGCTATTGGCTTAATATAATAAAATCATTCTTGTTATTAACATTACATAGGATTTTAAATTGATATTTCACATGATTTAAATAGGTTTTTATGTCTTATCTGTTAAAGTGAGCAAAGATTAGTTTTTAGTCTAATAATCGATCGCTCATAGGCACAGTCGAAGGCCGTCACATTCGCAGTCCGCATGCCCGGTACTAACGGCCCGTAACTAATATTCATATTATTTTTTTAAGTAACAAATCATAAGACGAGCAAGTCGCGCGCCTGACGGTAAGCGCTACGCCTACCTACAACAACAAAGTACCATACAGAATGTGCCCTACAAAACGGGACGTAGTAGTGACACAGACGAACTCTGCAAAAACGTCCTACCACTTAAACAAGTGGTAGGACTCTTGCAGAGTCCGACTGGAAAGGTACCACTGCATTGCCAGATATTCTGCCGCTAAGCAGGAATGTGTAAGCACTACTGTCTTCCGGTTTAAAGGGCAATGGTGCCAGTGCAATTACAGAGCAAAGAGATAGACTATCTAATATCTCTGGGTGACGAGCTCAACACAGAGCCAAACACACTGCGTGGTACTGTGTTATGGGCAGGCATGACGCTTACCATCAGGCGCACGACTTGCTCGTCTCGTCACTTTATCTTACAAAAAAAAATACACATAAATAAAACAACAATCTGACTTAGCCGATGTTGTCCTACCGTCTTGGATCTCAAGAACTACTAGACTAATTGGAAAAACAATTCAAATCGATTTACCGTTTTATTGATATATGTTCATCCGTTCTTAAATTTTCAAGTAATAAACATACAGACTACTATTTCGACCCCTATAATTTGATTACTGTACTAGTTGACTCAGTAGACTTTGTCTTGCCCCATTCAGTAGATACCTTAGGACTCTAATGAAGTAATTGAAATAAATACTATAATATCTTTTATGCAGTTGAAAAAGTAATTATGTATCGACATAAATTTTATTAACTTTCCTTAGTGACTGTTCAGCCGTCCTCGATATTTTTATTAGAAAAAAGCATGTACACATAATTTTGATTCTTATTATTTTATTACAATATCGAAAACACATTTAGTTTTTCACTTTACGTTCTGTAGCTAGGCGAGATAAAAGGTCGCTATCTGCGGATCTGTTCGATGATAAAGTTATAAAGAGAATATCAATAGATTGAGCGTAGGCGTCATTTTGTTGACTAGAGAACATTGATAAATCACGCTTTATGAAGCTCTAGATATTGTTGATAAAGATGTACTTATCGCTGTATACGCTATACATGTACATATATGTATGCTCTTATTACATTGAAAAACAAGTAAATCGATATAAAAAGTGAAGACCTGACATAATTGGGGTAATCCCCAACATACGTTTCCTAATTTACTTAAAGGTGTTTCTTGGCGTATCTTCTGAATTAGTACAAGTGGTAGGAACTCTTGCAAAGTCCAATTAGGGCGGCTACCACTGCATTGCCAGATATTCTGCCGCCAAGCAGTAGTGTGTAAGCACTACTGTTTTCCGGTTTGAAGGACAATGATGCCAGAGAAATTACAGAGTAGAGAGATAGACCATCTAATATCTCTGGGTGACGAGCGCAGTACAGAGCGAAGCACGCTCTGTGTGCTACTGTTGTTATGGACAGGCATAACGCTTACTATCAGGTGCACCATACATGAGGTGCACGACCTGCCCGTCACGTCACTTTATCTGGTAAATAAATATACTATGATAATAATCGGAAATAAGTACGAATATGATTGCATATGGAACTGCAGTGCAAATATGATTTTTTTTTATAAATAAAATTAATTATTTATGTAATTTAAGGAACATTAAAGACGGTAAGCTCGAAGAGTTTCGGTATTAATAAATAATGTAAAATCATCTGAACCTCTATTAAAGGGCGGGAGTTCGACAGGGATCTATTCTTTGCCCCTTTTTATTTTTACTTTACATTAACCATTTAGCGTTTTTTGTAAGGAACTTATGTGACATTGCACTTTTTGGTGATGACACCTCCAGTATGTTGTCACTTATATTACATTGGTTTGAAGCTAATAACCAGTTGCTAAATGCCAAGAAAACTAAATGTATTGAATTTACTCTACCAAACGTAAAAAGTCAAAATCATAACTTGCTCCTTCATAAGGAAGTACTTGAAAAAACTAATTCTACAGTTTTCTTAGGTATAACTTTAGACAAGAAACTCCAGCGGAGCCTTCATCTCTTAACGCTTGCAACTAAATTCAGCTCTGCTGCCTTTGCAATTAGGAAAGTAAGACAACTGGCAGATGTTAATACTGCCGGACTTGTTTATTTTAGTTACTTTCATAGTGTCTTGACTTACGGTATCCTATTGTAGGGTAATGCAGTTGAAATTAATACAATATTTATTCTTCAATAAAGAGCTGTGCAAGCTATTTATAATCAGAAAGCCCGAGAACCCTTGCAAGATGTATTTAAAGAAATAGATATTCCAACATATATTTTGTAATGTTTTATTTATCCTGCAGAATTTGAATGCTTATATGAAGAATAGTGACAAACATGTGGTAAATACTAGAAATAAAAAGAAGCTTGTAAAACCTAGATTCCATCTCCAAAAGGTGAAGAAATGTTTCATCGGCCTAGGTATATGCATGTGTAATAAAATTCCACAATATATCTTGGATCTGCCATTTGAACAGTTTAAAATAAAAAATATACATTGTTAAATAAAGCCTATTACACAGTACAAGAATTTATATCAAACCAAAAATTTGTGGAATGAAGTTGATTGATTCATTTGCAGGATATCTATTATATTGTAATATAAAATATAGCAACATGATATTTTTTTAAAAAAACAACTGTCGAGTTTCTTACTCTTCTCAACAGAGTTGCATTCCGAGCCAGTGGTAGATTCTTAGCGGACTGACAACATTGACTCTATTATACTGACATTTAAAAATGTGACAAATCAAAAGTGCTTGTAACAGCCTATGTTAATAAAGTTAATTTTGAATTTGAATTAAAGATCAGCAGTTAAATTAACTCCGAGGTAAATTTAATTATCAATACATAGAGATAAAATAATCATATTAATTTAAATAATAATAATGTTACTGTTAATAATAACAAATAACTATTCCTAAGTAATAAAAACCATAAAATATATATATATAATATAATTTTAAAGTGGAAGGACTCTTGCAGAGTCCTTCTCCTCCGTACCACAGGATAGCCAATTATTTTGCTGCCAAGTAATAGTGTGTTACCACTACTATGTTTCCACTTAAAGCGTAATGATGTCAGCGTAATAACTGGGCAGAGATAATAGGTATAACCAGACCATCTTATATCTCTAGTTGATAAATGCAGCACAGAACAATGCACAATCTAGACTGGTATTGTGTTGTTATGGGCAGACATGACTGTTACTATCAGGTGCACAACTTGCTGATCTCATTGCGTTATCTTCTAAAAATACTTAAATTAATAAGATCCAACCACTCGGCAACACTGGGCAGGTATGACCAAACCTGCAAATATTGAGATAAGAGTAAGAAAAATGGATGATGCAATAAAATTGAAGAGCAGCATCTTTTAAATTGATTCAGAAGTGGTCCACCTGATTACAGATTTGGTCATCTCAATATGAAAGTCACTACAGAAATACCATCTTTTCTAACTTTGATTTGCAAACAACACTGAATGTTATTTTACATCACATAACTTACATTATTGTTATAGGATGTTGTAGATGGCTCTTGTTTACATATTACAGTAGAGCTAAATTCTGAGCACTGCTTACTTGAAGTATTTTGTGCTGTATTCAGGAAAAATGAATGTTTAGAAGCAAAATGTATATTAAAGGATTCTTCATCATCTGAATGTGATTCTTTCTTGATACTGCAACAAGTTGTGTATCAATATAATTTTGAGAAGATATGAAAAGCATAGAATTTAAAAAATTAAGGAAATAAAACTATTTTCTATGCCTAAATAACAACAAAAGTTAAGGGTATTGATTATAAGAACTACTGAAAAATTTGTGGATGGACTTTAAACTTTCATTATAATTAATTTAGGTTATATTTTAGTACAAAATCTTGAGCAATATTATATCAAGGTCAATATGATCTAGAGCAGATAGGGAGAAATTAAAAAAGTCAAATATTTTTTGTTAATACATTTTAACTAAAGTACCTGCTTAAATTCTCGATATCAATTTCACACTTAATATTAACGAATTCCGGAGAAATATTTGAATAACTTCCACTATTATATTGAATACTATCATTATTTTTTGCCGGTTCATTCAATTCTCCATGCATATCCATATATTCATTTTTTACAAACATCATAAACAAAATTCAAATAAGTAGTGATAAAAAATATATAGTATAATTGATTTAAACATCAACAATTGATTCTGTATTACACACCCAATAGTGTTTAGTGTTTGAAAGGTTTATAGCTAAATGTACATAATAATAATTAAGTTTCAATGGCAATAACTTTTTTGGATTAAAAGTTTTGATTTGTTACATTTTCGCATAACGTGTACTTCAGATTTTTAGATTGTCAAGAAGTCTAGACTTAAGATTTATTTAAATGGCATTGGCCATAAGTCATTCAGCCAAAGGAGTACGCAATTTGTCATCATACAGAATTATAAAAAATATCAGTAAAAGAAATGTATAAAATATTTTAAATATATTTTTTCTATTTGGATCAATAAATAGTCTCATGTTCCATGAATTGATATAAAAATTGTGTATCACTTTTTTTACCATTATTTTATAAATATTCTTTTTAGGTAAGGTCACATTATTTAACTCCTCCCGCGGTCTTTGATCTACTAGACAACCATCCTTTTGATGTGTTGAATTGTGTTGAGACATACTGCGGATTCGTACGCAGGAAAATTGCCTCCTTTTGTTTGTAATACTGCCGGCGTTTGCTTTTCCATTTGACTACACATAGTCTAAAAAGCAAGAGTGATTGGGATCTTACTGAATTATTTCGTTTATCACCTAAAGTAATGTATTATTGATTACAATAAAGCAGGATTAGCCATCCTTTGAATATTTCGGCTGTCATCCAAGCTTTCTTGTTAGCATCATAATTTAGTGGTAGAAACTACAACCAGAAAAATATTAAGGCTTTTTAGTCTTTTTTTTTCTATTATTTGATGCCCACCCAACCCATTCGATGAGTATAAAGGACAAATATCTCGCCACCCACTTCTTTACATTATATAAGTTAATCTTCATATCAGATAACCATAAAAAGATTGTAGCTAACAAGGCAAAATATGTTACATCTCGCTTTTATTACTCCTGAAAGTGCTTTTAGAAAAATTGCTAAAGACCGGGTAAAGGCTTTTATAAAAAAACTTAAATGCGCCTTATTACCTTATGTATAGAAAATAATTCGAAGTGACATTTTTTATGTACGCAATGCTGATTTACGAGGCACAAGAATCTCCACTGTATCCACCTAGTTCAAAATCGTACTCGTACCAAAAGAAATGTCCCTAAGATATATAATTTTTTTTGTATGAGCTTTTTTTATTTACCCCGAACCCCGTTGGTGCCCCTTGGGATGTTCACCTGAGTTTTCGGCACCCAATGAATGTAGTAAGGTATCCCGATAACACACCACACAATCTATTTAGATGACAACGCGACCGCCACACGTGGTTTCCAGTTCGCAATGTTAAGAGTGTAACCGTATAAATCGAAACGTATTACAGTTGATGCGTTTTTAGATTTGTGGCGGTAATTTTAAATCGCTCGCGATACAAAAATTACGCCAATGTTTGACGTCATTGAATTTCCTATAGTACTACTACTACTACTATTGCGTCATTATACTGGGAGTTCATATTGAAACAGTTTGCCACTGTGAGTACTGCGCAGTGTTCGCAATGTACATCGAAACACGTCTTTGACATTTGATTGTGAGCGCTTTGAACTACCGTTATACCTCGTCCCAGAAATAGATGGCTAAACTGTAAACAAAGAAATGTCATTGTCAATGTTACATCGCAGAGGTACTTCACCTTTTATTTTTAGGTGCTATTTACAAAATATTAATTTCATATAATTAGCTACAAAAGCTAAAAAAACGTTTTTATATAAAATTTTATTCACTATCTGGTTCAGAATCTGAATCAGACGTGGTTACATTGATAATAAATTTTTCAGTAACATAATTGAGCTTTCAGAGAGTTTTTTCTTTCATGTGGTTTATGCAATCTTGCCATTTCTGCAGTGTCTTCTGCTAAACCTTTTTGAAGAAAAAATTAATCCAATAATTTTAAGAGTTATATTGGGCCCCCTCAGGCCATGTTTTATAAGCGTGTTTGTAAATGTTTATGACAATTTTCCTTTTTCATACGCACTCATACGCATGCGTATGGGGCCATGTTTCATTCTAGAGTGACCAGGTTGAGGTTCCATGTCAATATTATCTACGTTACAAAAAACAAAAAGAGAACAAATTATCAAACAATGAACAAAAACTAAACAACACAAAC
>DWGO01000366.1:0-12749 GCA_018247635.1 Eurytides dolicaon deicoon
TAGTAAGACACATACAACAATTTAAAGAATGGTTAGGTTCTCAGTCTGAGAAACTATTGGATTGTGAAAATTCTACTGGGGAAAAGCCTGAAATTGTAAGAAAATTGCAATCTGTGGTAGCCTTAAAAGATATTGAAAAAGTTGGCTCTCACAAATTAGACGAGATCCTCTCTATTTTCACTTCTGTTAGCAAAAGTACTTCTGAAGCTGGCAACAGTGCTATAAAATCTGAAATTGATAACTTACGCGGACAACTTCGTAATACTATTGACAGTATCGGCACCTCAGAACAAAAGCTCAAACATATTTTAGAAATTTGGAACAAATTCGATTCTTCCATCGAAGAAATTACTGAGTGGCTAAAAGACATGGAAACAAAATGTCGTGATCAGGCACTTTGTTCAACATTACAAGAAAAAGAAACTCAGTTAAGACGATATGTTGATCTTCGCAATGCCATCCATGCCAAGGAAAAAGAGATCGATGCGTTTGTAGATGAATCACACAGTCTTATACAAATTAGTGGTGTTGAAAGGCTTAAGCCTCTTGTAACGCAAGTTAGCAGCAGATATCAACAGCTGCATGTCATTTCGAAAGAAATTGTTAATCATTGGTCAGAAGTCGTTGCAGATCACAAAAAATATGCACAGTTACACAATGAATTTGATGCATGGTTGAAACCATTAGAGGAACAACTCTCTTTAATGATAACTAAAGAAGACAAGTTAAACATTGAAAGTAAAGGTAACAAATTGCAAGTATTCTTAATGGAAAGGGATAATGGTGAACACAAAATTAGTATTTTAACTACAGCTGGGGACAAAGTTTTACCTGAAACGGCTGCAAATGGCAGAGAAATTATTCGTGCAGAAATAAGGTTATTGAGAGAAAGGTGGGACAAACTAAACGACAGTGTTTTGCAACAGCAGAAAGAATATGAATCCCAGACATTACAATGGTCTAGTTACCAAGAAGTGTTACAACAAACGTTGTCCTGGTTAGATGAAAAAGAGAAAATTGTCGATAGTGAAGAAAAAGCCGTATTAAATTCTGCTCAAGAAATTAAATCTAAGGTCCTGAAAAACAAAACTTTATTGCAAGAGATTTACTCCCATAAAAGAGTTATTGAAACGGTAACTGAAAAAGCTAAAAATGTAGCGTCTACTCTGCATACAGGAAAAGAGCAAAGTGATGAAATGACAGCCATCATTCAATCGGTTTGGGATAGATATAATGCACTGACAAACAGGTTATCGGCTATAATTGATAAACATGAAAGTACGTATGACATATACCAAAACTTTGCAGATCAGCAAAAATCGTTGCAAGACTATCAAAAACATTTGTGGGACCGTCTTCATCTCCTCTCTGATTATACTGGAAATAAAGCTGCTTTACAAAGCAAATTAGCAAAAATTCAGGAATTATTGGATGCTATTCCAAATGGCAGCAACAAGTTAAAAATTTTGTCGGATCTAATAGACAATAACAGCTCTAAATTATCTCCTAGGGGTAAAGATGGTATGTCACGTGAATTAAGTCTTCTCAGAGCTGATCTTGAAAAGTTTACTACAACAGTCCACGATGTAAAACGTGGCATTGAAGATAAGATACAACAATGGATTGAGTTTGATAATGCCAATGATCGTCTTCAGCATTGGCTTACTGACACAGAAATGAGCTTAAAAACATTTACTCCTAAAGCTACATTAGAAGAGAAAG
The DNA here is from genome assembly GCA_018247635.1 of Eurytides dolicaon deicoon. Lineage (NCBI taxonomy): Eukaryota > Metazoa > Arthropoda > Insecta > Lepidoptera > Papilionidae > Eurytides > Eurytides dolicaon. The sequence continues at coordinate 1,723 of DWGO01000366.1, forward strand.
TTGACCAACTCAACAAATATCAGGTATGTAATGTAAATAATGAACACTATTGTAAATACCTCTTTGTCTAATACTACTATGTGTTAAACAGGATTTATGTAAGGCAATTGATAATCACGAGATCGATTTGAATGTGGTCATAAGTTTGGGCGAAGCCTTGGATCAAGTAAGATTTTAAGAAAAAAAATTAAAATCCTCACGCACTGTACCAATTATAATTTTCAGTAGTATGTCTAATTTCACCAAATTTAATGTGTTATTATGAAACATAGATTGACCGTAATATACTCTTCATTGTCATATGGTATTTCAACTAACTAAATTTCGGTTTTGGTTCTGTCTTCGATTCATGAAGTATATTGGGATTTATTTATTAAAAGTAACATTTTGGTGACTGTACTAATAGTAGTTGTTGTAGATTAGTTTAAAAGTAACAGTTAGTAATCATAAATACCAATTACTAATTTAAAATCACTTTTTACAGGCAATTTTGGCTAACCTTAAAAAGACGGAGAATGACGTAGACAAATTAACTGATGAATTCAGTGATTTAATCGAAAATTGCAATGACACAAGAATTACTATGAATTTGCAACAAATGACATCTCGTTTTCAATCAGTTCATTCCACAGCTAAAGAATTAGTAAAGAAATGTCAGCAAGCAGTAAGCGATCATACAGCATATCAAGAAAAATATAACCAATGTATAGATTGGATAAAGACTGCACAACACAAATTTGACGAGTGCCAGAAAAACCTATCTAACACCCCTGAAGGAATAAACGCTAAGCGAGAGAGTTTGAATGAATTACTGAGCCAACAACGCAATGCAACTCTTTTAGTAAACAACACAGTCGAGCTCGGTGAAAAATTATATCCATCTACTTCACCAGAAGGAAAAGATTTGATAGAACAGCAATTGCAAGACATCCAACAAGCAATCGATAATTTATATGATTCTATTACTAAAGCTGAAAGAGATTTAGACTCTGAACTTAGTAAGTGGTCATCATTTGAAGACAACTTAAAAACAGTGCAGGAATGGCTTACTGTTTCTGAGAAGAACCTTCCTAAAGAAATTGAGTTAAAGGCAACTTTGGATGAAAAACGAAATCAATTAAGTGTTTATAGAAATTATTTACAGGACGCTATTGCTCACCAGCAAGATATTAGTAACTTAGAGACTCGTGCACAAAGTTTGCCTGATGTTACGAATAATATTACGAAAGAAATAAATCAACTTAAACAAAGGCATGACGCTATTCTCGCCAGAGCAAAATCATTTGTAGAACAATATGAAGCTATTGTCAATAACCACCAACAATATACCAAAGCTGTCATGGACCTCCAAGAATGGGTAGAGGCTACTCATAACACTGCGCAACTATGGGGTGATGTCAACTTAGAGAGAGTAGCATTGAGTAGTAATTGCGAAAAGTTAAAATCATTGCAAGTTAATTTACCAGAAGAAAAGAATCGTATTGATAAAATACGTTCTTTAGGTGAAAAAGTATTGCCCGGAACAGTAAGCAGTGGTCAAGCTAATATCCGAAATCAAATAGATGCATCCCACCAAGAATGGGAAGGATTAGTTTCGTTTATCAACAAAACAATAGAAGGTCTAGAAAACAAAATACAGCAATGGAATGAGTATGAAACTATGAAGGATCAATGTTTAGCTTGGATCAGAAACACTGACAATCAAATTCATGCTGTAGATCTTAAAGCGACTTTAGCAGAAAAGCAAGAACAATATAATAAATTCCAAGAACTTCAAGGAGAAGTACGCGCAAAAGAACTTGAAATTGACAACATTACGGAAAAGGCTCAACACCTCTATACAGGTATGCTAGGGCCGCGGGGTTCACAAATATCAGATCTTACTGTGAAATATCAACAGTTGTCTCAAAAAGTAAAAGACCTAACTAATAGATGGCAGCAGTATGTGAAGACACATCAAGAGTTTACTAGCAATGTTGCTGAGTGTTCGCAATGGATTGAAGAGCTAAGAGACAAGTTAGACTTTTGCGCAGATTTAAGCTCTTGTTCACAAGATGATTTAGAAACAAAGTTAGTTCTTATACAAAATCTGTTATTATCGAAAGATGAAGGATTCACTAAAGTTCAATCGTTAGTTGAATTAGCACAAAACGTCATGGCTAATACTGCTCCCGCTGGACATGAAGCTATAAATAACTCATTGATTAACTTACAAGAACAGTGGTCAGCCTTACTATCGAGAATGATCGAAACTAAGAATATGTTAGATGATTCCGTAACAAAATGGGCTGGTTTCTTAGAACAAATTCAGTTTGTCGATAAAAGTAATATCTGGTTAGAGAACATGTTGTCGGAACTAACACCTTTTGAAAGTTCCATGACGGAAAAACGGGCTCAATTAGAAAAACTTAAAGAAGTCGAGGAAAAGGCGCGATGTGATCGCTTAGATGTTGACACACTTACAGCTAAGGCAGCAGAAATGATTGCTAGCGGGCAACAGAACCAAGCTGCTACAAGAGCTCAAGAAGCTCTTAATAAATTTGATACACTATACGATAAAATCAAGAAACTACTATCTGATCGTGAAGAACAATACAAAGATCATCGTCTATATAAAGAAGCTCACGATGAGTTGATTCAGTGGTTGAGCAGAGCGAGAGAAAAGGTTCCCTCCTTAAAATCAAAACCATTAAGTGACAAATTAGCAATCGAGAATGCTGTGGCCCCACTTGAGGCTTTAATTAATAAACAAGCTCAAGGAGAATTATTATTAGAGCACCTACAACATACTGGTGAAGTAGTTTTAGCTAGTACGTCACTTGAAGGACAGACAACTATAAAGAATGAAATGAAAGCGTTGAAGGAGAGTTTTGATGACCTCTTCAACGAAATCAAGCATCAAAAGAGTCAATTGGAAAAAACTGTCAGCCAGTGGCGTGAATACAAAGATGAATATGAAAGGCTCTCTGATTGGTTACAACAGAAAGAGATTCTCATCAAAAATCAAAAGTTAGCTTTGCTTGGAACAGCGAAGGAAAAAGGCGGTCAGGTTAATGCGGTGAAAGAAATAGTGGATCAATTAAATAAGGGCAAGGCTGATATAGATAAATTCAATACTTCGGCCTCGGGTCTCCTATCATCTCATCTAGACACTTACGTTAACAATCAGTTACGCCATCTCAATTCCAGATACCAAGTTCTTGTAAATATGGCTAATGATGTTCTAAAGAAGGTGGAAACTAATTACGAACAGCACCAAAACTACGACGACAATTACGCCAAGACAAAGAAGTGGATTGATGATGCCTGGGAGATCACTCGCAGTGGAAGCGAGGCTGGCAGCAACAGTAGCAAAGAAGCTTTACAAAAACGTTTAGAACAGATCGAGGACCTACTGAAACGTCGTGAGGAAGGTCAGAATCTTGTTCACGCCACTGTCAACAGCGGCGAGAAAGTTTTGAGAAACACTAGATCCGACGGTAAAGACAAGATTAACACTGAATTAAAGGAATTACAAAACGAGTGGGATCGTCTTGTCAAGAAAATGACTACTGCCAAGGTTCATTTGGAAACTGCTCTCCTCCAATGGGCCGATTACAGTTCCAGCTATTCACAGTTGCAGCAATGGATCTCCGATAGAGAAGCAAAATTACAGGAAGTGTGCGAGCAGAAAGTTGCCAAATCAAAGAAAGGTCAAGACCGTGTTGCTGGTCTCTCTACGGGTCTCAGCCTGGGCGAAAGGAAAGCCACACTTCGTCAAACAAACAATATTGTGCAAGATATCGTTTCGTTTGAGCCAATGATACAGTCTGTAACTTCTAAGGCTTCAGAATTAATGCAGCAAGCACCTGCGTCCGAAATCACCAGCAAATACGAAACGTTGTCTAAGCAAGCGAAAGACTTGTATGAGAAACAGAAGGAAACAGTTGAACAACATCAGGCGTTTATCGACGCAGGTACAGACTTTGTCCAATGGATCAGAGCCGCTAGGGAAAGGTTGGGTAAATGTTCCGACGCTACTGGAGACAAGGAATCGCTAAGCAGTAAAATATCTCAACTCAAGGTACTAGAAAGTGAACTACCCGAGGGACAGAAAAAGCTGCAGAAGGCTCTTGAGTTGGGAGATATTTCTTGCAGTCTAGCAGATGACGACGATAGAGAGGAAATTGAGGAAGAAGTGGCTCTCTTACAAGAAGAGTTCGATACCTATGTGTAAGTGTAATAATAGCAGCCATTCCATTTGGAAATAATTACAATTTATTTGCGAAAAAATCTGATAATTTTTTAAAATTAATTTTACGCAGGGAGCAGTTAAACAACACTAAAGCTTTGATCGAAGGAGGTATCGTGAAATGGACAGAATACGAAGAGCAATACAAGGAAGCCTTGGATTGGTTGTCGAAGACTGAGAAACTTGTCCAATCGTTCAACAAATTGCAGAACAACCTAGAGCTGAAGAAGGTTGTCCTTGAAAAGTTTCAGGTACGTACATTCATCATTTTTCTTCTTTGATCTATCATTTATATTTAAAATCATTCTCTATTAGAAAATCCATCAATATAATTTCTAAAAGCGAATTTTTTTACGAAACAAAGTGAAGAGACGAGCAAGTTGTGCGTCTTATAGTAAACGAAATGCCTGCCCATAACAATACAGTGCCAAAGAGATCCTGCTTGGTTCTTCGCTGCGCTCGTCATCTAGTGATTTAAGATGTTCTGTCTCTCCGATTAGTAATTTCGCTGGCAACATTGCTTTTTAAACCGAAACACATTACTGCTTACACACTCATGCTTGGTGGTTAAATAACAGGTAATGTAGTGGTATCACCCTAGGCGGTCTCTGAAAAGAGTTTTAACCATATAAATGAACTAGATAATATCATATTTATTATATTTATATTTATTTATTTAACTTTCACACAAAATGTGTAGAGGCGGCTTAATGCCTGAGGCATTCTCTACCAGTCTACCTATAGATGTTACAGAGATGAACGAGGTAGGTGCGTCAAACGAAAAGAAGTAGGAGAAAATAAATATATAAAATTGACCTAAAATTTATTTTTTTTATTTTTAAAACATGTACTATATTATTCACCATAGCAGGTATTTGAATTTTATATCAAATCAAATTATAGTTCCTCCTATTTATATCACAAGAACCTGAAAGTACAATATTAAATATCTTTTAAAAAATATAACACTGAGACTGTATACATAGAAATTTAAATGTAGAGGTGAAATTTAAATGTATTATATAAATGTAGAGGATGCGTATAATCATCGTTACTTGTTTGCCTGAACTCTGTCTAACAAAATGCTAATCTAAAACATATTGTTTCTCAGGAACACCTGCAAACCCTGTTCGACTGGCAAACCGAGTTGGACAAGCTCAATATGCGAGCGCAGACTCTATTGGAGACCTGTGCCGATACCAGGATCTCTAATGGCATCACCCAATTGACTACTAAATACAATGCGCTGCTGTCTTTAGCTAAAGAGGTCATGAAACGACTTGAACTCCATTACCAGGTATTATTTCTTAACAGTTGAAAGAAATCTTTTCAATTATGATTCGCTACGACTACGGCGTTGACTTTTCTCTTACCGCGAAAGTTCTCTAATAAACCTTTTGATAGAGCGTCTGCAAGTTTCTACGGAACGTATCGTATTTTGGCATTTAGTAATTTTCTTTAAATATTTATTTAATTGAATCACTTTTACACTTAGTTTTCATTTATTATAACGAATTCATTAACCGAATGAGGGTCTAAATATAATAGCGATCTTTTATTTCTTTTACTACAAAAATATAACGAACAACCATAGAAAAAGAAAGAAAAGAAAAATCACACATAACATAGAATGGACATTGGTTTGTTCAGTCGTCTAACGCGGTGCAAAATTTAGAATACTTCCGCTTTTTTGTTAGCCTGGTTAGCCCTAATAAAATCCCTGAACGGGTTGCTTATGCGTGTTACATTAGATAACGTAACTCGTAACTTACGACGGTATAATTTCCAGGAGCATCAGCAGCACAACGCCCTGTATGGCGAATGTCAGGATTGGCTTGATAGGACTCGCGAGAAGTTGAACCAGTGCGCGGACATACCTAATAGCTTGCAAGAGGTCAACGCGAAACTCAACACGGTTAAGTTACTACGGCAGTCGCTTGAGCAGGGCCAGAATAAGTTACGCTATCTTCTAGAACTGAAGGAGAAGGTGATAATGAACACGGAGCAAGCCGGCGCAGCCAAGATCCAAGAGGATACGGACAATCTAAAACAGGAGTTTGATAAGCTGATCGCCGACTTGCAGGACGTGCGCAACAAACTAACCAACAGGGCCTCACAGTTCGACGACATCTCCAAGGTGATTGTAATTCTTTAGATGTTCATCATGGACATGGTAATAAAATGTTTAGGTAGGCTAAACATATGAAAAATTCATATTTTTGCCTATAATATAGCCAGCCTATAACTAAGTAGACGGTGTACAGAAAAAGAGTGTATTTAGATATTCATCATGGACGTGGGAATAAAATGTTTAGGTAGTCTAAACATATGTAAAATTTATATTTTTGCCTATAATATAGCCAGGCTATAACTAAGTAGACGATGTACAGAAAAAGAGTGTATTATTTCTTGCATATACGCGAATACCACTGTCTTATAATACTAGTCTGTCCCGTGACCATGGTCTCTGTAATGTGTTCGAAACGTCGAGTTTTTTTTAATTATTGAAACGGTGACGAGTAGGTCCTGCGCCTGATGGTAAGCGAGATGCCTGTCCATAACAACACATTGCCACACGGAACGTGGCTCTGCGATGCGCTCGTCACCCAGATTTATAAGATGGTCTATATCTTTGCCCAGTAAACTGCCATCATTGCCTTCAGTCTGGCATTTTCACTGGCGATTCAAAAGTGCTTGTAAAAGTCTAATTGAATAAAGCTCAATTTCATTTCATTTCCCGAACACAGTTGTGCTTACACTTGGTACTGGTAACATCTTTGACGGACTTTGAACACGAGTGGTACCTTATTTAAATTTTTAAATAAAACATGAAAACGTTTGTATATTAGTTCCAATTTTAATAAAATTGTATTACACCTGATACAGATCCACAAGCTCCTTGTGGAGTGGCTGAACGATATCGACCAGAAGATCCAATCTGATGACTCGCTTCTCAACGACCTATCAGAGAAGAAGGCCAAACTGGAGAAGTTCAGGACCTTCAACAGGGACATCGACTCTCATAAGGACTTAGTGAACAAACTCAACGAGAAACTGCGCGATGACGCATCCCTAAAATCCAAAGACATCGATGAAACCCTGAAGAGGTATGGCGACATCAGAAAAACTGTCAGCGATATGATTGGCGTAAGTACTTATTCGTTCTTAATTGCATTTTATATGTGATTCTATGACTTATTTTGACTTTTAAAATGCTTGACGTTTCAAATCCTGTTCAATCGATGTTTGGTGTTGGTACTGATGAAATATTTCCTCTGGTGAATAAAGAACAACTTTTTTTTAATGTGATAAAGTGACGAGCAGGTCGTACGCCTGGTGGTAAGCGTCTCGCCTGCCCATAACAACACAGTACCACACAGGCTCTGTGCTGCGCGCGTCACTCAGAGATATTAGATGGACTATCTCTTTGCCTTGTAATTTCACTGTCATCATTGCCCTTCACATCCGAATACAGTAGTACTTACACACTACTGCTTGGCGGCAGAATATCTGGCAATGCAGTGATACCTCCCCAGTCGTACTATGCAAGAGTCCTACGACTTCAGAATTGCATTAAGTCCGCCCTTTGTAATATTTCTTTAGTCTATTGCAATGAAGTATTAATAATAATAATAAAATAACGCGTGAGACGTTATTACTTAAGGTGAAGAAAAAACGGTTTTTTAGCCGATGCAAAATGGGTCCATTTTGCATAACTTTCGAATCAATGTGGTAATCGTGTTGGCAGTTGCTCTTCTCTCGCGGCCCTCTCGTTGAATTGCTCATATCGTCGAACATCGCGCGTTACGCCGAGTTTCGTTGCGTGACTCGGGTCCTGACGTGGATGAACGACCGCCTGATGCCCGTGCCGTGTTCTCGCGCCGACGTATTCGCCACCGAGGCGGTGAGCATCGTGGAGAAACGGATGCTCATGAAGATGCTCACCTCGATCGTTGGCTACAACGAGGAGGAGATGAACAACGAGTTTAAGGGTACGTCAATAGCCACTCCTTAACACTATATTTTTTTCAGCAAGTCGCCCGCCTCGTGGTAAGCGTTACGCCTGCCCATAACAACACAGAACCACGCGGCGCGTGCATAGCTCTATGCTTCGCCCGTCAATCAGAGACGTTGATGGTCTATCTCTTTGCTCTGAAATTTCGCTGGCATCATTGAACTTCAAACCAGAACACAGTAGTGTTCACAGACTACCGCTTGGCGGCAGAATATCTGGCAATGTATTGGTACCGCCCCAGTCGGACTCCTGAAGAGTCCTATCACGTATTAATTAACTTTAAAATATCAACTTAAAATTATTAGTATTAATTAGCATAATCTGAATTACACTCAAATTTTTAAAAAAAATTCTAACAAAGGTGTCAAAAGACACCTTTTAAAATTTGAACTTAAAATTATTTTTCAAGTCCATTGAACTTTAATTGTAATATAATTTTAATTTTTTTATATAAATTAATTTATTTATAATATAATTTTAAATGTTTTATCTTCGATTATTTAAACGGTGGTGCATTTAAATACCTTCAAAATTACTTTTTCGTTGTGTTTAAATCTGATAGATAGAGCTCGATGAGTCCCTTGCCAGTACCTTTTTATTTTCTTTTTGCTGTTGGCATCAAATCAGGATGCTGGAACAATATAAAACAAATGCTCTGAAAGGGATGATTTTATTTTTTTGCCTAGCAGAAAGCAATAACACAAAGACGTCTCTGAGACAAAAACTTTATTCGTATCGTTATAAAGTTTTTGAATTGAATTAAGGGTAATTTTATCTGAATGATTCAAAAATAAAACTTTCATTGGGAAATTATAAGAATAGACGAAAAAGTATCTAATTTAACAGTTTTTACTTTTTATCGTTGTTGAGTATTTGTATAAAACTCCGTTCTCATAAGCTTCTTGGAGATTTGAGTGCCCCTATAACCATACGTAAGGTTTATTTTCGGCTTACGTAAGAGTAATCGCCCTCTAAAACCGCTTTTGTTTAAATTTCCTTCGATCTTTCAAAGACGACGCGCTGGAATCCTACTCTTATTCATTTTCAATGATTCAACTCCGTCGATATATTTGAGGTTAAATTCTAATACCGATTTGAAGAAAGAGTTGTATTTAAACGATTGTTACCCTTTGCACAATTCTTTCTCTATCTTTAGTATATCATATTTACCATGAAAATGATTGTATATTTTCAATTTTCAGTTATGGTTGTTATTTGTCCATATCATATAATATAATATTCTGATTTTGTTGTCAGTCTAAGTTTTTATTTGAAGTCATTAAGCATTGAAGAAAAAGAATTGTAGTTGTAAGATGAATTGGGTAGAAGATACCAGAATCGTCCTCTATGCGACTGAAGGTGAAGGTTTTAGTAGATAATTTTAACTGCCGTCTTCCATCAGATTCGCCTGTGCTGCGGTCAAGCCCCGCAACAAATAGGATCGATGTGGAAGTTTTAAACAAACAATTACTAAACTTGTATTTCGCCTAATAAATGAGGTAACTGGGGCTGGGAAGTTAATCTCTCACGAGTATAAGGACGATTAAAATATGCGGTATACAAGGCTAAAAGAAAATAGTAGTATACAAGCAGAGCAGGTTTTCATATAAATTGTTTGCTTAGGTCCTTTCCTTTACTACCTTCTTTGTCGCTTTACATACTGATTGTCGCGGTTTCACTGAATGACTGCAAGAGACACTGACTTTTTGATGATGTGTCCTGATTAACCTAGTTGTCTTCATAATTAAGTTGATTTTTGTGCCGGGTAGACATGTATATATGTAAAAAGTAGGTGTCAGTTATTTGAGGCTATCTAGCAATGGCTTGAAGAAGTCGTTACCATGAGGCAGTTTTAATATCATTGTTATTGCGCCCCTTTGGATATAATGAACATGCGTCCTCCCTAGCTATGGTGAGAGTGAAAGGAAGGGCTATATATTCGCCGCCAAGCAGTAGTGTGTACGCACTACTGTGTTCCGATTTGAAGGGCAATGATGCCAACGTAATAACTAGGCAGATATAGACAAGTAGCGCCAAGAACGTTCTGTGTGGTGCTAGTTGTTATGGGCAGTCGTGATGGTTACCATTAGATGCACGACTTGCTCGTCTAGTCATCTCATCTCTTAAAAAAAAGGGTGCGTGTACTTATGTACGCGCGTGAGAAGTTATAGTTCTTTGGCATCATTAAATAATTTATATCAATAAATAATCCATACGGATAGATAACCTCAATAATACTGGAGTACTTGAAAAAGTCTATTGACAGAATTTTTACGAATAGTAAATATATTAATCAAAATATTGCATTTAAATCACTGCTGAATATAATTTATCAGCACATATATAATTCGCACTGATATGAAACTAAAACACGTGAGTGAATGGAAACTTGTTCCGAGACTGCAACCGCTGTCACTTTTTGCATACTGTAACTTTTGTGTGACGAATCTTTAAATTTCATCATTTTTTCATAACGCGTCTAAAGAAGTATAACTTCAATAAAACACAGTGAAAAAGTCACTTAAAATACTAGGAATAATAAACTTCTAACTTCTAAGTGGTCCTACCACTCAACATTGCCCTTTAAACTACACCATAGTTATATTTACATGTAACTGCTTGGCGGTAAAATAAAAGGAACAATGCATCGGTATCAGCCCATGCGGACTCTACAAGAGTCCTATCACTTACAGATTATAGTTTGATATCCGACAGTCATCGTTGTAATCTATATACACACATATATATATATATATATATATATATGTGTGTATATATATA
>DWGO01000367.1:0-12749 GCA_018247635.1 Eurytides dolicaon deicoon
TGTGTAAGCACTACTATGTTCCGGTTTGAAGGGCGACGATGCCAGTGCTATTACAGGGCAAAGGGATAGACCATCTAATTTCTCTGGGTGACGAGCGCAGCACAAAGTCAAACACGCTCTGTGTGGTACTGTGTCGTTATGGGCAGGCGTGACGCTTACCATCAGACGCACGACGTACTCGTCTCGTCACTTTATCTCGTAAAAAAAATGTTTAGTTATAAATATATACGCGCATTTAATTTGTATGAGTTTAGTTCATTGTAAAATAAATTAATTGCTGAAAATTATGATTCTTCATAACTTTGATATAACTAAAACAGTGAAACGTAAAATAAGATAAGACATGACCGACACTAAGACTAATGGTATAAATATTATATAATTGGTATGTTGATTAAGTATAATAATATACGACAGGATTCAAGGGAACAATCCCGTCGTCATTCGCGACAAAGGATGGGCAAATTTACAACCGAGTCGGGGCAGGATGAAGACCGGCCCGACCGTTGACATCCTTTCTTTCTAAGTGGCGATAAATTATTACATATATAGAACTCGTTAATGTTACAGGAAACAATGAATTTATCTATTGAAATTAATAATGTACTATCTTTCAAGTATTGGCGCCAGCATACTCATCTTAGTTTATTATAAGGTTTGAATTTTCTATTGAATAAATACGATAAGAAACAAACGACCAGTTCATAAAGTATATAGACATTTATTTATAGGAAATAACTATGTACTTTCTTGTGTAACATTTGCTCTCTTCTCTTCACTGTACATAATATAAGTTTAGTGTAAAATTTAAATAAAATACTCGTTACAAATAAATCAAGTCAAACGTGTAATTTGCCAATATTTCAGTCTAAAAACTACATTAACTCTTATATTAACTATCAAATCGAAAAACTAATATAGTTATTAAATCGATAATTAAAGACAAACTTTCACGAAAGAACCTCAGTAAGGTTCACACTTGGAAATTCAGTGTGTTGCAGCCAAATTTCGACTACTTTTTAACCACTAATATTATTTATTAAGTGCATAGGTTACTATGTAGAGAAAATTTCAAACGGATATTATTATTTGAGCATCAACCAGTTTTGGAGTTGTATACCATCAGTTAATAATATATATTCTATAATTTTCGATCACAACACTGATGCCAGTTTGGTTTAAGGACCAAAATTTACATTCCTATTTTTATGAAATATATTGTGTGTAGTTCGATTATATAATTGGAATAGAAAAAACTATTTACTATTTGAATTATTTAACCAGCCCATCTTTATATGATGTAAAATCAATAAGTAAAAACATAATAAAAGAACAGCAATAACAGCGTAATTTGTTACTTTAAATTTATGAACATATTTAAATTACACATATACATAGGTTTTTACAATTGTTTCCTTTTTGCAATTCGATAAATATCAAAATGTCATGTAGGTTACACGTAAAATTAAAAAAGAAAAAATAAAAAAAATAATTTCTGTAAATGATACATGTGTAAATATGTTATTATTGTTATCAATATTATGATGCTATCTATTACTACTTCACTATTTCAACGCCGCATTACAGTGTGACCTGTTAGAAAATTAGAAAAAATGGCCGCCGAAACATTCTTTTGTTCCTTTTTTTTATCTACAGCATAATAATAGATGACCCTCACGCGTTCGTCCACTTCATGCAGTCATTTTTCGCTTAACAAATCATTTCGTTTTTAAAACTGACTCCCATATTATTCGACTGTGATATCTACACTGATTATGATTTATTATTCCGAAATAAATACTTAGCAAAAATTTACTTACCGTTAAAACGTTATAAAGTGATAAAGTACCAAGTTCATTATAGAGTCTATTGTTTCAAAAAGCGCAGTACCACCAATTATTGGTTTTTCCAATGTTTACCAACAAGAACGCTATTCATAGGCAGTCTATTATCTCATTACAAAAGACGTAGCATACTAGTGAGAATTGAAATATAAGGCTAAAATTACTACTACACCAGCAGAAAAATTGTTATAGTCCATTATTATGAAAACTCATGATCTTACTACATATTATTTAAATATAATTATTTAATAGATCGGTGCATCTCCGATATATCTTTGTGCTGCTGTTTCCAGTTGCAGTGTCGAAAATGGAGTTGGATTTAGTCGTATCGACTTTAAGAGAAAGATATGCTTAACACACAATCCTTAAATCCTAGAAGCTTAGATTCACATGGAATTTTGGCTGTCTTGACCTTCACTCCGGGAGGCGATAAAACGTTGCACGCCGTTATCTACTCCCGCATATCTCACAACACGAGATACACGATTGATGGTGCGCCAGCTCTTATCGTCGCCTATTTGATAATGATTTTAAAATACGTTTACGTACTTACCCGTTGACAGCTAAGGATTACCTATTATTCTTCCAATGGTTCTAAAATGTCTATTTGTTTGCAAAACGAGATAGGACCCAGTAGACCGTTTTTTATCACTGTTAATTAAAATTTACAACGCTTAATCATATAATTGTCGATATATATAAATTTCCTTTAATTATATTATTACATTTTAAACTTTTTTTAAGTGGTAGGACTCGTGCAGTCTGACTGAGAAGATACCACTGCATTGCCAGATATTCCGCCGCCAAGTAGTAGTGTGTAAGCACTACTGTGTTCCGGTTTGAAGAGCAATGGGCCAATGAAATTGGTGACGAGCGCAGCACAGAGCCAAGCACACCCTGCGTAGTATTGTGTTGTTATGGGCAGGCGTGACGCTTAGCGTCAGGCGCATGACTTGCACGTCTCGTCACTTTTTGTCGTAAAAAAAATCTTCAAAGCTTTCATTCATTAGAACATATACAAATAAAGAAATATCCATAAAAAAATCGAATATATAATAATTCTGAATATCAGATGGGAATAAGTAATATTAAGATAATTTCCCAAACTTAGATAAACACTAAGATAAGCTAAGATAACAAGTAAGGAAAACTGCTTAATTAAAATTGCAGTGGAAGCTCTGTCCTATTTGTTTCATAGAAAAGTACTCTAATATTGTGACGGCATAGACAGATAGATTAAATCCATTAAGCTTTATGGCCTTCCTTTAATCTCATACATGTGACCGTTCATTCATCTTTAATCCAAACAACTTTTAATGATTATCAAAGCCCATTTTCCACAGGTATAGTGGAATTTTACAGTAAATAGTGACGTTGATTCATGTAAAAAAAAATCGGGCATAAAACTGCAGAAATGTATGATGGTGGATGGTAGTAACATTTTATTCTTATTAAAAAAAAAAGGTATTTGACATTAAACCAATCATCAGTAAATCATAAATACATATTTACCATCTTCAAGCAACAGGCATCACAGCTTGTAGGAGATAAATGAAAAATTCTTAGTACATTAAACTTTGCCACGACCACGTGACAAAAAAATTGAGAAATATATCTAAATCTGCTCTGTCCCCTGGTAAAATGAGTCGGATGTATAAGTAAGTGTAGATTGTAACAGAAAACGTTGAATAAGAGTACCGTAGTACTTGCAATTTGATTTACATTTTTTTTTCTTAATAATACTTTCACACGTTTAATACCAATGCAATTTTATTACGTCTATAACATATATAATCTTTTCTAAATCTTCAATAAAATGTGGTGGATATGATAAAAAAGTTACTAATTCTGTGGCTAATAGAATGGTTCCATTTTGCAATAATTGCCTTTTCTAAACATCGGTACAAACTTAAATCTTATTAATTTCCATTCAAATATTTACCCTCGAATTTAAACGATATAAGGTACATTATCATCAACCAATTAAAAAAAAGATATGTGTGATATAAGGCATATGTTATGCCAATATGACGTACGTTTTAAAATGATATATGTACATATATATATACCAAGCGTGACGTTATTCATATTTGTTTTGTTTTAAATTCCATTAAGTGTAAACTTTATCTGACTGTCAACAAAATAATCTACATTTTAATAACGTTTTCTTTCTCAGATGATTATTTTATCACCGGTATTTGGTTTAACAGTTTAGTCTTAACTAAGCCATTTATAACTATTTCCATACAATAAATGAAAATACACAAAATGATTGTTTACATACACAACAGTTGGCTTACTGGAGTATATTTTAAGCTAACTTGGCACACGACAAAAGATTTTAATCTGCTAATGTGGATATTATATTTACAATATACTTTTTAAAATTCTTTTATTGACAGCAATTAATTTGTATGATAAAAACCTTACGGCTTTGTTGTCTTATTTAAATTATTCCCCATTTATAAATAATTTCCACCATACACACTTTTCTAAACAAACCTTTTTATTATTTACACGTTAACGGCATTGTTTACTACACAGTTATTTACGAAACATTGAGCATTCGTCGTTTCTACAGCTACTATAAAAGCAATGTTTTGGACTTCTTGGCAGGCAAAAATGATACTAATTTTCGTTACTTACTGAAAGACTTGGAGAAGATTGTTTATTTCTAAATTAAAAAAGTTTTTAAGGCATAATTTTCCATGGCCATATTTTTTTACAGACCTCCAGATGAGGATACAGCGTCACACGAAAGCGACTGCGACGAAGAGGAGGAGGATGACGAGACGGTGCATCTAAAGCCCCGACGACCCTTTTGGGCTAACAAAATACAATTCGTCCTAGCCTGCGTCGGTTACTCCGTCGGCTTAGGCAACGTTTGGCGCTTCCCATATTTATGCTACAAAAGTGGTGGAGGTAAGATTCTAGTTCGATATTACTACGATATAGTAAGTTACTCCTATCCATTCATTCGGCATAAATTAACGTAAACTGCCCTTTATATAGATTATATAATTATATTTGTTAATTGAAATCGTTAATTTACTTTATCTAGTATAGATTTTCGCTCGCCTAAAGTCCGAATTTGTGAGTAAAAACTCCCCGTTGAAAAACTAGAGTGAAAAAGGCCTTCGTCGTATCTCTTCTTTTTGAAGGCACTCCCCTTACTGCCTCAAGGTCGATCGAAATTCTTGGCGTCGACATATCGAGTAAGGTTCAATTCGCGGTCACTTGGAAGGAAAAGCCAAGTTCGAAAGGCTTCAGAAAAGCTCGGTGTTCTCAACAGAGCGATACAGTAATTTCAGGCCCACCGCCTCCATCTGTATAAGGCGTAAGTACAGCCGCACATGGAATACTGTTCTCATCTCTGGGCTGGGGCGCCCCAATACCAACTCCTTCCATTTGACCGCATTCAACATAGAGCTACTCGAATCGTTGATGACCATGCCTTATCCGACCGACTTGATCCCTTGGCCCTGCGAAGGGACGTTTCGTCTCTTTGCATTTTCTACCAGGCGGTATCATGGGAAGTGTTCCGAGAAATTGTTCGGCTCAATACCTGCTGCCTCCGTACCACGCGACAAACCAGTAGATATCAGGCATCCATACCACCTGGATGATTGGAAGTCGACTACCGTGCGCTTTTCACGACTTTTCCTTCGACGCACTACAAAATCGTGGAATCAGTTGTCGACGAATGTGTTATCACGATGTATGTCGATACGTACGAGTATTTCCGGGTATGGTTTCGCGAGCGCCTATTGCAAACAGTCTCATTTGTGTTACAACAATATTTCGCTGTATTTACCACCGGATCGTTATCATCTCTTTCATAATATCTATGCTGGTTGATATTCCTCTGATACCATTTTGAACAAAGGTAAAAAAATAAGCAACATGGCACATTTTAAAATTCACCATTGGTCTTGTCCCTTCCATTTTGCCTTAATAAAATTTTAATAACTTTACCGTAACTCTGTGCCAAAAATTAATTATATAACGTTATCATGGAGGACATCTCAGGATTAGTATTCTACACATACACAAGTTATGCGCAGATATTCCCTATCTTTTCATTAATTCTCATAACCCGAAGGTACATGACAGAAGAGAAACTGAATACAACTGAGACAGACTTTCTACATCCTCATCCAACGTATAGGCTCGCATTTTAGCACAGCCAATCAAGTGATCACCCCGTATTTTATAGCACAGAGTCTCAAGACAATAACACAGAGTCGTTGCTCGCTAAGATTAGCTAGAAACTGTTGCCTCCTATTTCTAATTTGCAGTCCTGTTAGTTCACGGAGACAGTTAATAAAATAATACCTGTGCCAAAATGATGCCGAACCGTTGTTGGGGTGAAAGGAGAGCAAATGAATACACACTTTCCTACTGATAATATTATAGCGAGGATTCGAGTTTGCTTCTTTATTAAGCAGGTGTAAACGTGATTTTTTTTCAAACACTAGGGAGCAAAATGCATTGTAGACGTTGAGCATGAACTATAAATCCGTTTTGCAAATTATCGGTTAGACAGGTGTTAATTTTACCCGAACTTTTTTTACAAGAGGTAGGACTTCCAGAGTCCGACGGAGAGGTACCACTGCATTGCCAGATATTCTGCCGATTACTGTGTTCCGGTTTGAAGGGCAATGTGCCAGTGAAATTACAGGGCAAAGAGATAGACCATGTAATATCTCTGGGTGACGAACGCAGCACAGAGCCAAACACGCTCTTTGTGGTACTGTGTTGTTATGGGCAGGTGTGACGCTTATCATCAGGTACATGACTTGCTCGTCTCGTCACTTTATCTCGTAAAAAAACTTCCAATTTCGGCTAGCTGGAGTCAGTAGAAAGTTGACAGAGAAGTTGTCGAAAGCGACTCTATCGAAGCATCTTTTGATGAGTAGGCACTACAGCGCATCTCTCATGGTTCATACATATTTGTCATTTACAGGACCATCAGCGCGGTGCTGATTGGTTTTGCTGTCATAGCGGATGACGATTGGATCGGATCGGATATGAAAAATATATGATCCGTATATGAAAGGGCAGGGCAATGTCCAAAAATACAAAATTTCCCCGCACATTTAAACAAGCGTTTTTCGCTGTTATTTTTCTATTATTATTATTACGTTTCTGGGTATAATGTTATAAATATCTTCATTTTTACTAATCATCCTTTTCAAAGAAAAAAAATCCATCGTTGACGTTGATTAACATTATTTGCTTAACAAGATATACTTTATCTATTAGATATAGTTTCATTTATTACCGTTTAACAAATACTTGTCAATTTACAAGTCACACCCAAAATGTTATAATAAAGTCGTGACACAGAAATTTGCAATATTTAGTTTTCTCGTAACGGATTTTATTTACATGTTTTTGTGTATTCTGCTATAGATTTTTTTCACAGCACATTTAACAAAATATTGGCGTTAACAGGTTATAAGTGCTGTTAATTTCCCAAAAAAATCACGATTTTAGTGTCACTGACTCTAGAATCGTGATTTTGACGTTTGTCGCATCTTCATATAGTATATTAATATATTTGCGTCAATATGGAACATATATTTTGTTGACTGTTCATAATTTTTTGAACATCAATGTTCAAATTGTTAACTTTGTTTTCAATAATACTCAATTACAACATAAATTAGTTGTTAAGAGTGATCACCAAAAGATTATGTAGAGTATATTCTATATGTATTGTACAGGGTTTGTGTACTAAATGGTAGGACTCTTGCAGAGTCCGACTCGAGCGACATCACTGCATTGCCAGATATTCTACCGCCAATCAGTAGTGTTTAAGCACAACTATGTTTCGGTTTAAAGGGCAAAGATGCCAGTGAAATAACAGGACAAAGAGATAGACCGTCTAACATCTCTGGGTAACCAGCGCATCACAGAGCCAAGCACGCTCTGCGTCTTTGCCTAACACGTAAAACAAAAGGGGGACTAAAATAAAAAGAAGGATCAGCATAAGAGATCTGAAGATATAAGTTTTACTACAGTGGACACCAGCTCGTTTTGGTCTTTTGGATTACCCTTAAATACACTAAAGTCCCTAAACTGCTATCTGTGTATTCAAAAATAGAATAAAATTCATTCCAGGGCAATGGAAGGTCCATAAACATTTTAAAGATTTTATAAAGGTCATTCGTTTTATTATAAATGCTCAGAAAACAGAATCTCTGAATTAATGTAATAAACGTATAAAAATTAGCTACTTCGCCTGCCTTTCGTTAAAAATAAATATGAACAATGTAAAAGCATAGCGTAACACACTATGAGTGTGTGCTTTAGACATGACATTGTTCTTGTCCGTTGTAATACCGTAATTAGAGTTCCAATTGTATCCTTGATATCAACGAATTGACCTACAGGAACTGACGCAATTAGCCGGCTATTTGCTGAAAAGATTATTTAGGCGCGTGTCGCAGCCATTTGAGTCACTTTGTGAATAGCCATTACGTTTATGACAACTAAGTACTTGTTTTCAAGGCAACAAATGGTTACATGTGCATGCAACACTTTTGTTTTCTACTTGTATGTACACTATGCAAACGTTTGGTTTTTTTTATGAGATAAAGTGACGAGACGAGCAAGTCATGCGCCTGATAGGAAGTGTCACGCCTGTCCATAACGGTACAGTACCACACAGCGCGCTTGCCCTGTGCAGCGCTCGTCACCCAGAGATATTAGATGGGCTATCTCTTTGCCCTGTAATTTCACTGGCATCATTGCCCTTCAAATCGGAACACAGTAATGCTTACACACTACTGCTTGACGGCAGGACATCTGGCAATGCAGTGGTACAGCCCCAGTAGCACTCTGCCTAGCACTTAGTAATATGTTTGTATAATATAAGGCGTACAAAATTTGATATCCATATTTTTTAATCTAATCAATGGCTCAGTTACAAAGAAAAACTCGCAATATCCATATCTTTGTTACTGTTAATAAGGCGAACATAAAATAATCCGAAACATTATATACGACTTGCATAATGTTTCGTATTATTTTATGTTTACAATCATATATCCGTGTGGACGTAGGAAGTCATTGAATTTTTGGCATAATCCAATATGAATAATACTTCTGGCAACGCATTAACAGTGCTCCAGTATTAATCATTCGAAATTATTTATATAGATTACACTCTGAAATATTGTATAACGATAAACTATAGCGTATCATTCGATATCGAATGAAGTACAGCATTCGTGTATATAAATTAATGACGTATAAATAAATCAGAGCAATAAATCATTTGATATCTTGAGTGGATAAACGCGTGGCGTGACGTATCGGTTTGCAGAAGGCATCATCTGTAATTCACACCGCAGGCCCCGTTGTTGTCTCGGCGGGTTCGTGCCCACTTAGCATACGGCGATCGACACAAACAACTTTTGTAAACGACTTTGTGCCATTTTGGAAAATATTGAAAGTCACTTGCTCCATTTTAAAATTTTACATTGAAGAATTACGTTATACATCGGAGGTGGCGGGTCCGAATCCTGTTAGCGTCAATGGACAGGCACCCTTAAGGGCAGTTATTGTGTTGTGATTACAGAATCTACAACACAATAAAACCCACAGGGGTTTGGGCATTACGGGCTGATCATCCGTTTGCCTGAAAAGTGATAGGATCCTTGCGTCGGATGGGCATGTGAACAGTCCTTACTATTTGATGACGCCATCTTGTGGTGCCTTATAGTCGTTACTTCATAGTACTTCATAGACCTCATGGTCTGAGGATTTTGAGGCGTATTTGGGTAAATAAAAAAATAATGTTATGATTGCGAAAGTATATTAAATGGTTGGTTGATATGAAAATAACTTGAATAATGTCAAGCGTGGTTGTCTTTGTCTGTCAATACTTTAAAGTTAGTGTTGGTCATTTGAATTTCCACTTTTTGCTACGTAAAGCTTTACCAGTAAAAATATAATACATAAAAAATACCTTGCTTGGAGAGTCAAACCACGATCGTGATTTTAACTACATTTTTCATATGAAAAATGATTCAACTTATGTTTACAAATTTTCACTTTTTGTATTTTTCTACTCTGAGACTTTTTTACAAATTATTTATCCGTACGCAAATTTCAGGTGCGTTCCTGATACCCTACTTCATAATTTTGATAGTATGCGGCGTCCCCATGCTTTTTATGGAATTAGCCATAGGACAATACACAGCACACGGCCCTATTGGTGCACTCTCACAAATATGTCCTCTATTCAAAGGTAATTATTTGCTAGTTATTTTTTATTTATCTATACATGTTTACTACTTGATCTTAATTTCAGTATTTATAGGAAGGTCATGTCAATTAAGCAAGAATGGCAGAAATAAAATACCTACCGACAAACTCTGCAAAGGAGCAGAGACCATCTGGGCCGCCAAGCAGTAGTATTATGTTTCTGTTTGAAGGGCAATGATACCAGCGTAATTACGGGGCAAAGAGATAGACCATCTGATATCTCTGTGTGACGAGCGCAGGGCCAAGCAAGTTCTGTGTAGCTCTGTGTTGTTATGTCAGACGCATGACTTGCGCGTCTCATCACATTATCTAATAAAAAAATAAGGTTAAAAGGTTCAGCTAATTTCAAGATTGATATTCTCAGACTAGACAAAAAAATGCATTAATATTTTGGTTTTAGGTGCCGGTCTTGCAAGCGTGGTGATCTCCTTTCTAATGTCCACGTATTACGCCGTAATAATTGCATGGGCCATATATTACTTTTTTACATCATTCAAGTCGGAGGTGCCTTGGGCTAGTTGTTCTAACCGATGGAACACCGCACAATGCTGGGTCCCTTTCCACAACCATACCAAACCCAACGGATCACAAACACCCACCGAACAATTCTTCGAGTAAGCCTTTTGAAGATTCCCATATAATATGAAATCTGTTGTTATTATCCCTATGCATCATAGCATCAAAATCTTTCCTACCAATTAACTAAGTAGTATGACTCTTGCAGAGTCCGACTGAGGCGGTACCAATGCATTGCCAGATATTCTGCCGCCAAGCAATACTGTTGCGGTCTAAAGGGCAATGATGCCAGTGAAATTACAAAGCAAAGAGACAGACCATCTCATATCTTTGGGTGACGAGCGCAGCGTAGATCCAAGCACTCTCCGTGTTTTACTGTTTTGTTATGAGCAGGCGTGACGCTTACCACTAGGCGGACGACACGTACCGTCACTTTATTTCGTTAAAAAATATAAATTTATTTCTTTTCGATTTCGCCTCGAATAATTGCTTGCCACATCAAAGATGGTTCTTTTTAATTCCGTTAGAAGTTCATTTTGCAATGAGAAGCTTCGATTGATCCAAATGAAGCTTGATCGAATCAATTGTCTTGAAAGGGCCCTTACGTCAAATGGGCCAAAAGGAGAATAGGCCATCGACAATCGTCGATTAATCTAATGACGCGTTGCTATCCCAATTGATTTTTTCTGGCAATTCGATAAGAATTACTATTGAAGCCGTGTTGCATTCAATTTTTAATATTAATTCTTACGACAGAAACGATTGGAAAGAGTTGGGGAAGACCTTTGCCTTGTAGTGGGAAAGTACAGTTTGAATAAAAAAAAATATCACTTCCTGAGGAAAGAGAAAAGCAATCAGAGATATTTTTGCATAAGTAAGAAGTATTGAAGTAAATTATATACGATTATCTCATTACAGAATATTTTTTTAAAATGGTAAGCTTTAAATTTCATTCATTCAAATAACCTTTATTTTATCACTATACGTTTCATTTCGTCTATTAACACCAAGAAGTACCTTTCGTCTTATCACGTTTGTGGGTAAAACTTATTCTATTTTTTATCTTTAGCGGATAAAGGAAAAGGCGAACAAGTCGTGCATCTGATGGTAAGCAACACGCCTGATATAATACTTAGTTGACTCTGCTTTACGTTTGTCGCCCAAATTTACGATGTTGATCTCTATGCTCAGTAATTAAACTGGAAAAAAACACATTTTTTTTCATAGACAATACAACTTAACATCGTGATGGATTCAGACGGAAAGTTTCGTGGAAAATAGCTTAATGAGAATATAATTTAAGACTGAACATAACGGAGGCGGAGACAAGGTAGAGTTTTAGCAGTTTATTCCGGCTCTTCGCCTTACGTAGCTTCTTCGAGAATATTTTAACGATACGCATTCCTCGGGCTTTGCATAATTGACTTAATTATAAGTAGATTTGTATTTTTACGAAATATTTTAGGTTAGAATTTCTTTTATGAAGATTGGCAAAGATACATTGTCGAATTCATTGCAGAGTTGCTAAGAATTTATTCAGTTTAACGATTTTTTTTGAAATTTTTAATAAGCTGAAGCGTATGAGTCATTGTAGGAACTTTATTAATCTTTCGAAAAACCTAAACTATTATAATTATTATTACTATTACTATAATAATAGGTGCTTAAGTTGATTTAAATTATAAAAAAATTGTTGATAGTCAAATTGAGTATTTGTTAAGTTGAATCGTAAGCTATGTACGTGGGCGATCACGGCGAGTGCTACTGACGTCTTAAGTTTTAAATAATTTATATTATTCTGTATTCCACTTCTGAGCTCAAAAGCGACAAGCCTCCTAGCTCCCAATGACGGGCCTTGTCTTGGGCGCCGCCGCTCACCACATCTGCCGCGGAGGATAGGGAGAACGGCGCATCGCAATACTGACAAGCCTCTTCTTCTACGGCTCTGCCATGACTTAGAGGATAGGGAGAACAATACCGACGTTACTCTTCCCCCCCGACTACACCTTCGCTGCGAAGGACAGTCCATCCCCCGCAGCCCTCTCCAAGCCGCATCCAAAGTTGACTCAAAGAACCCACCCGGAGCGCCCCCTCTGGCCAGCCCTATACCAC
>DWGO01000368.1:0-12744 GCA_018247635.1 Eurytides dolicaon deicoon
GTCTTTAACATTAAGCGCACACGATTTCCACACGACTTGTACAATAAAACAATCGGCTGAACAACGATAAAGATGAGCAAAAACATGGTCAATACAAAATATTGCTTTACTCGGCGATATATCCGCACGAAAAAAAATAACATAACGGGTATAAACGACTAAAAACTTCTCGCGTTCACGTGACAAATCCAACATTTTAAATCAATAAAAAAAATAAACTTACTACCGAAAGTCATATACATAATTAAAAAAAAAGTTCCCAAAACTTTAAATTTACATAAGCAGAAAAAAATACACCAACACCGAAAAAAATATTGCTTTTGACACGTCATAACTCGATTCGAGATTGGCACAGAGAAAAAAAAGAAAGACAAAAACATAATATAAAAAACAAAAAGTCAACCAAAACTTTAGATTTACACAGGCAGAAAAATATTGCTTTTGTCACGTCATAACTCGAGATGTAAAAAAAAAAGAGAAAAAAACGACGCCGTTCGTTTCCCGCGCTCGCGAGACGCTATTGCTCCATCGAAACGTGTAGACGTCTCGGCGGGTCGCTGGGGCGGGAAAATGGCGCGGATTAGGTTGGTATTACGCTCCCTTATTACTTCGAATATGTTACCCGTATTCCGTTGCAGCTACTGTTTTTGAGTTCACTCTGTTCAGTTTCTCGCATTTGTTGTCAAAATATTAAATTGTTTTTATTCCAAAACATATGATTTGTTGAGTCGGAGAATTAGGACTTCATGATTTGTTATGTTTCAAACTTTTATACTAAGAGATTTTATTAAAACCCATTCCGGGTTATTACTATTATACGGGTTATACTAAGTTTACTTACCGGCTTTACTAGACGATATTCAAATTAATAATTTACAATTTATCTAAGAAATGGGCATGATTAAAATTCTCAATTCTTTGTTATGGCGTTAACATTATAAAACGCATTTTACGTTTATTGATCATTAATGAATGGATCTTATAAGTACATTTTACAGGTGTTAGTATGGTCTATTCAAAATACAACTACAAGCCTTTTATGTTTATTTCCTTTAAGGATCGTATTCAGGTATACCCAAAAACGGATTAATCCAGGTGGTACCATTTGGCTTTAAAGTGGCTGTGGTGTTTGTTTTCAAAAAGAAGATCAATTTCTGGATAGATTAGAATCCGTTTCTAAAGAATCGATCTAGGAAAAATCAAGATCCAAAAGATCAATTTTTTCTGCGTTCATTAAAGCGTCTCTATAAAAAGTTACCAAAAAATTTTACATCGAATTGTAATTAATTCTAAGTGAAGATATATTTTAAATTTTATTATTTTTACATTAATAATGATAATGATGAAGTCATGTACTTTTTGTTGTTAAATGATAGTGGAAATCTATCATGTTCGACATTTGTAACTGAAACAGAAAAAAATCGAATATCTACTCGATTTTGTGCCCGAGATCGATCTGAAGATCGATCTAAAGAGTCGGTTTAAAAACATTTCTCTCGACTCAGAAAATATTATTTTCTTGCAAGAAGAGAGACTTGTGTAGATGTTGTGCATAGAAAGTTAAGACTAATTAAAATTAATTCCCGTCTCGAAGTAAATTTTAGAAGTATGCATTTAAAATTTCGTCTATACAGTAGTATGCACTGAGCTAATGCGTTTACGAAAAAGGAGAAAAGTGAAGACAGTAAAAACTATATTTCGGCCAGTTTCATTATAAAAAAATATTTTCGGTCAGTTTCATTATAAAAAAAAATATGGCATCAAACGCGCGCGTAGTAGCGCATCGCAGCGGAGAAAGATAAGCGTAGTTCGCAACCCACATCGGGCCATTGGCAACCGTCGGCAACCGTTGGCAGGCGCCGCGCAACGTTATCGCCGACCGCATAATCCCGGGGGATTTGCATGCCGCGCGGACCGAGTTTTGCCCGCGCCGCCCGGATGGGAGCTTTAACGAGGAACGTGTTTAAGTGCGGCCCACCGCCGCTCGCTCCAGGGGTGTCACGCGCGACTATTTTGTCACGCCCCGACTACTAGCGGTAGGGTTGTCACACACGCCCAAAATTTTCCCATCAAAACCTGATTGATCCTTTACGTAAATTGTGATGCACCCCGTAACATTTCGCTACCAGAGGTAGGGCTGTCACACGCCTAAAATTTACCCAACACATTCTGATTGATTCTTAAGGTATATTGTGTTGCATCTCTTAACGCTTTGCTACTAGTGGTAGGGTTGTAACACGCCTAAGATTTTCATATTACAATCTGATTGATCCCTTACGTAAATTACATATGTTGCAACCCCTAATAGTTTCTTACAAGATGTAGTACTGTCACATGGCTAAAATTTTTCTATTAAAATCTGATTGATCTCTTACGTCATTTTTTTTTTCAACCTTCAATACTTTGCTACGAGTGGTAGGGCTGGCACATGCCTAAAATGTTTCCTATCACAATCTGATTGAACCCTTAAGTTTTGTGTTGTAAGTTGTAACCCTTGATACTTTACACGCGTGACTGTTCAATGAAGGGTCAGCAAAACAGGTAAAATCAAACAACCCTGAACATACATTTTCCATTCGATTTAGAAGAAGAAGTTTAAGATTTAATAACAATAAAATATATATAGTACCTCTTGCATTAAGCTCTTAAATAAAACAAAACAATTATCTGTTGTCAACCTATCTGTTGTGGAGGATAATACTGAAAATAGAGATATAAAAATAAAACTAACCAAATATCTTACGCTAATAAGGGCGATCGGAGTGTTTTTCCGCTGTGTGCCCCAATGTTGAAACTTGATAACTTAGGGGTTGCCCTGTACCACAATATATTACCCTTTCTACTCCCTGGGCGTAAAATACGCACATTTTATTAGCTTCATGACAGCAGCTTGCAGCTACTTACCTAAATAATATAGTTTTTTTTTATTCAGAAAAATGGCAGCACACAAGAGAAAAACGTCGTGGGTCATAATATCTTAGGTACAATATTAAATGTACAAAATAGTTTTTTTTTTATTAGATAGACGAGACGAGTTGTGTTGTGCGTCTGATGGAAAGCGTTACGCTTGCACATATCAACACTATTCCACTTAGAACCTGCTCGGCCCTGCGTTGCGTTCGTACCCAGAGATTTAAAATATATTTATGCTCAGTAATCACCCTAGCATCATTACCCTTTAAACTGGAACACAGCAGTACTTACGGACTTATGTTTGGCGGTCGAATAACTGACAATGCAGTGATACCCCAAATGGACGGCCTGTGTTCAGTACCACACAACACGTGCTCGGCACTGCGCTGCGTTTGTCACACAGAAATCCAAGATGTCATATTAAGTAATTACAGTAGTTACTGCTTGGATTATCTGCTGATGCAGTAGTACCACCGCAGACAGATTCTGCAAAGCAGTCCCAACACCTAGAAATAGGTGAGGTTTAAAATTACTTAAACTGTTTGATTTCGAGAAATCATATGCCAATGAAATAATAATTTACACTTATCGAACTGTTTAGAATCAATTAAGAAGACACGTGTCAGTTATCTGGTCGATTACAAAACAAAAACAATTTAATGAAAATTAATTAAGAGTGAATACTGTAAAGTTACAATGAACTTTACTGATTAAGATAAACTTGTGTTAATTAAAATGGATTCTTACAGAGATTATAGTTAACCTCTCCGATCTTAACTGACCCACAGTTTTTTTTAATTTAAATATTTACCAAAAAAAATAAAAACAGATTTTAAAGTTATCTTACAAGTCATATCCTAGTTGGGGGTAAGGAGTTCCATGGTGTATCTCCTATAACAATGAAAACTATGGTGGTTACCGAGCGTATCGCCTGATGGTAAGCGTCACGCCTGTCCATAAAAACACATTACGACACGGAGCGTGCTTGGCTCTGTCGCCTGGTGATATAAGATAGTCTATCTCTTCGCCCTGTAATTTCGCTGGCATCATTGCCCTTCAAACCGGACCACAGTAGTGCTTATACACTACTGCTTGGCGGCAGAATACCTGGCAATGGAGTGGTACCGCTCCTGTCGGATATTAAAGAGTCCTGCCAGTTTCAGAATATTTCTAATTTAATCAAAATTAATAATATTTCTTCAGAAGCCACAATCTAAAATTACTCCATGCTATTTAAAGTCATTCGGTCCAGCTGAAACTTAAATGTAAAATGCATTAGCTACATAGAGCATCAAAAGTGTTAATGCTGTTACAGGAGCGACTGTTTCTGCGTCACGTACATAACGAAAGCACATCTGCAGTGCCGCAGACGCAGTAACTGCAATTTGAATGCGATTCGACGCTCCAGAAACAAAATGGCGTCACCAATTTACCAGGAGAGCAGAAACGCCTGAAGACAAGTAAATCATTTTAAGAGGTAACTTAATAATTGCTAATCGGCGTTTTCTCACCCATAGTTGTAAAATTGCCATACTTTAAGAGGTAGGACTCTTGAGTCTGACTGGAGAGGTACCACTGCATTGTCAGATATTCTGCCGCCAAGCATTAATGTGTAAGCACTACTATGTTCCGGTTCGAAGGGCAATGATGCCAGTGCAATTACAGGATAAAGAGATAT
This sequence comes from Eurytides dolicaon deicoon, assembly GCA_018247635.1. Lineage (NCBI taxonomy): Eukaryota > Metazoa > Arthropoda > Insecta > Lepidoptera > Papilionidae > Eurytides > Eurytides dolicaon. The sequence goes on from DWGO01000368.1 coordinate 4,592, forward strand.
ACCAGCGCAGCACAGAGCCAAACATGCTCTGTGTGGTACTGTGTTGTTATGGGCAGGCGTCACGCTTACCATCAAGCGCACGACTTGCTCCTGTGGTTACTTTATGTTGTAAAATAAAGAAGGTTACCTCACTCGCCATACGACAGGTGAGATTATTATAGGTTATTCTTTTTTAGGCTAGTTTCAAAAAACATTATTATATTTATCATACCATGGCTTTAGATACTGTGTGTACAACGTTAATATATTTAATATGATAACTATTCATATTGAATATATAAGATATATATAAATTTAACTAAGATTCTCAAAATATGGATGTATAAAAATCAACAAATTGTACATGATTCAACAATTTGCCAAAATAGTATATTAAAATGTCCTAGAGTCTAACGAAGATTAAGATTTCTAACGGCCGAGGAAAAAATATTAGAATGCATTAGAGTTTACTAATAGTAAATTACTTTACTATTCATATTGTTTAATAACGATAAATTTAATGCTAGTTAGGTTCTGATTGACTTCTCTGTATGTGTCATATAATGATAAGGTTACTTATTATAAGCTACTTATTATAAGTCCTGTCTTCGTAAAGAAGTTGTTTTCAACGGCGCTGATCGGAGTGACTTCATCAAAGACTAAACCAACATTGTTAAATATTTTTACTATTTACTAGGTGATTCAAGCGGTTTCCATTTTCTGTGATTTTTTCTTTTATTATTAGCATAAATAAAACTGCCAGAAGTACACTAAATACGCTATCGCGTATATTTTTCGTTACTACGTCAAATAAGGAAGAGGAAGAAATTCCTTTTCTAGAATGTTTATAAAACATTTTGATAGAAAAATCGAAATTCTTCGAATCAATCCCAATGGAATAATTATCCATACCGCTTCTTTTCTCAAAATTGTAAAAAAAAATATATTCAAATTTGGAACGTCGCCACCAGCAACCACGGTAATGTCATTTAAAACGATTACAAATACCGAAACGTTCACGAATGCTCGCCGGATGATTTTCATAGCGTGATTTTAATTAAAAAAATAAACAAAAAAAAATGGAACGAACGAGCTCGCACGAAGCGGCAAAAATTTTACGGCGCCATGAGCACGCCCGTGAAATATTTTACTCGACTGTACATACACGTACATACGCGTACGTACATGCGAGTACAAAAGTAAATATTTTCACTCCATTACGGGCGATTCATCATGTGCGGATAGGAAATCAAAATTCATACCGACGCTTCGTATTCATATCGTGTACGCGACTGTACTCCCGGGGAGTGGGCACGAAAAAGGTTAAATAGATCAATCGCAGATGAAGCGATGCGCGTCCCCCGCGACTGTATCGCCGAGTTAAAAGCGAGTACGTATAAAAAATACAACGCTACTGTTTTTTTAAGAGATAAAGAAACGAGACGAGCTAGTCGTGAACCTCATGGTAAGCGTCACGCCAGCCCATAACAACACAGTACCAAACAAATTGTGCTTGGCTCTGTCTTGGCATTTATGGGTCTGAGTGTACGCGTATCCTCGTATAATAAGATTCCACAAGCTGCCTTGAATCTACCATTTGGACCTTTTACTAAATAAAATTAAAAATATCTTGTTACAAAAGCATACTACACTGTCCAAGAGTGTCTGGTAGATCAAAATGTATGGAATTTAAGTTAATTGACTCCTATGTGGGATAGCTAATCGATTGTAAAATTGAACATTGTAATAGTATTTTAAAAGAACAACTGTTGAGTTTCTTACCGGCTTTTCTCAGAAGAACTGCATTACGAGCCGGTGGTAGATTTGTCACAAACTTAAATGTAATAATGACGATTCTAAAGTGCCTACATAGGCCTATTTGAATAAAGATATTTTGATTTGATTTGCCCACTTTGTTAGATTAGAAAGACGGGGCATGTTAATGCTATATTAGATAAATCGTAACGCCTTGCGATGAAGGTATTAACGTTCGCATTTCGAGTAACAAACGGCACATTGTGTCAAGAAATGCTTTGCTATGTGTCATGACGTCTAATAGCAGTAAATCTCACAAAAGCGGGCCTACTAACTACAACTTGATTAATGCAAACACGCCATAAGTTATATGAGGCTTTCGATGGCGTAATAAGTTGTTTCGTATCTATACGTATGATAATCGTATACGAGAACGTACATATATTAGTTACAGAACATTCGCTTCTGTTTAGTACCTTAGAGTTTTTATTATTCTTTACTTAAAGCGACATTGTGTTTTTTTATTATGTACTATAATATTATATGGTATTTAAATTATATACGTATTATACAAATAATAAATGTAGGTTCTGAATGACTACAAACTATACGTGTATAAGAACCTCAGTTACATATATTTCAAACTCTTTTTTTCATTGCAAAATGGAAACATATACATATATTTTTAACTATACTAGCCCTTATCACTCATTACAAATTTATACAAAAATTAGTATAAGTCGCCATATCTATCGATCTATATTGTCGCCTTTTAAGGCCGTTGCTGCAAACTGCTCTTAACTCGTAATTTTTAATGAACATTATAGGCTTCAGAAAAATACAATCAATCGAGCACAGGCGAAGAACAGCCAGTCTCTCGTTTCTCTAGCGTTAACATTTTGCAGTGTGCACACAGGAGTTACAGAATTAATGTCCTCCATCCCTTCCACCTCACTTCATCGTACGATTAACGATTAACTTCCTCGGCCTTAACGGGCTCAGGGAAAAGCTTCGACTACAGGGTGCACTCCTCGACCAATACTCTAACATCATGTTATGTGATAGTGATTAACAACCTAAGTATTCACCATTTTTTCTTCCCAAATGCCCATCAAACAACTTATCTTTAGACAGTAGCTGAAACAAGATGCAAGCCGGACCTCTTCGTCCACCCTCGCTTACCCCTGAGGCTCGTAAACTTTGAGTCCATTTACGTGGTGGAAATGCCTACGCATAATCGCCCTCGTGGGGGCAAGGACGGGTTATGTCGGACCCGCCCCACATAAAACCACCATATTGACGGGGTCACGGGAACGCTTTAGCACACTTCCGCGACCCCTTCCAGTGCCGGCCATCGAAGCGGACCCTCCTCGGGGCACATATACCCTTTGCATACATCCTCTGGCAAGGCGCGCCAGAAGACGAAGCGCGCCTTCCTGCTCGGCCCCTTTTTATACGAGTGGACCTCTCGAGTCCACCGACCGGAGGCCTTGGAAGCTGGGAGCCGGCGTGCCACTTCTCAGCTTGTGCCTAGAAGCGACAAGCCTCCCAGTCCCCAGCGGCAGATTTGCTATTGAGCGCCACCGCTCGCCACAGTTCAACCCTGGAGGATAGGGAGAGCGGCCTAAGCAATACCGACACTCTTCTTCCCCCGCAACCCCACCTCGACTGCGAAGAACAGGGAGTTGGCTGTTACACCACTCTCAACCTGCCCTCCGCAGCTCCCTCCATGGCGCATCTAAAGTGGACTTCAAGAACCCACCCGGAGCGCCTCCTCCTACACCACGGGCAGGCCGTTTTGGGGTTCCTCTTGGCTTCGTCGTGGGTGACCAGGCCACGGCTACTAGAGCCCCTCCACCACGACAAGGTGGGAACCCATCGGAGGGGATTTAAGACGAACCTTAACCTAACCCTTTTATTACCAATATTAATAAAGTAAATTTCAGTTTACTACATATTGCCGAAACAATAAACAATTTTGTGGAGCTTACACTTCGTGCCATGGTTAAGCACAGAGAGAGATAAATCGAGCACACGTTACCATAGTTCAACACTAGCAGTTTCAACAACTCGTTACCGAGACCGCAAGGGGAGAAGTTCCGATAAACTACGGTCGGTTGGCGATGCTCTATTTACATTTTTATCGTTCTAGTCCAAATATATTAGTAAATCGCGTATTTAAATATTTGGAATAGCAATAACAAGCTCATTTTCTAATTACATTATTTGTTTTGATATACATAGACATACTCCTTGTATAAGTACCGTATTTTGTATTATTATGCGCCAATAATAACTACATAAAAAACAACAACTTGCATGGTTAAATTCAATGTCCTTTCAAATAAGACTTATAGTTGATAATTACAAAAACAACTGGCTAGTCTATAGTAAATCGCATTCCTGGCCACTCACCCTTAAGGAATTTTGCAGTGACGATCCTCTTAGCTAATTGTAGATTACCCTTACGACATCTCTTCCTTGATTTTAGATTTTACGTACGACAACGAAAAAATGTAAATATAATATTTTGAATATCTCTTTTTATTGGTTATTAGAATTAGCAGCTTGTGTTAACGGGTAGAGTCGAGGGCAAACGGCCGAGGGGTCGCAATCCAACTAGGTGGCGCTGAACACCAGGCTGCATGATGAAATTCACCTTGCAAAGGAGAGAAACAGATAGAAAAGCATCTTAAATCTTCAGCTAAGGAGGATTATCTTGAGGGGATCACTGCCTTCTGTAGTAAGGAATCCGACGCGAGGAGAGAGGGAGAGTCATAAACGATAGACTTGTTGACAATATTTTGAACTGCACTGGTCCAAAATTGCCTAACTATACGCTGCGCTCGTTACTCAGAAATAAAATATGTTCAATCACTGTACCCGTTTAATTACACTGGCAACATTACCCTTCAAACTGAGACACTCTTTTGCAGAAATCGTCTAGGGAGATAAAGTGATATAAAGTGGCATTGTCATTGTATTGGCATTGCATTGGCATTGCCAGTCCTTCAACCACCAAATAATAAAGCGTAAGCACTGCTGTGTTCCAGTTTAAAGGGCAACGATGCCAGCTTAATTACTGGACATAGAGACAGAACATCTTAAATATCTAATTGACGAGTGCAGCACAAAGCCAAGGAGGTTCTTTGTGGTACTGCGCTGTTATAGGCAGGCGAGTTGCACACCATCAATAAGTTAAAGATACCATAAACCAATAAATTATCAATAGAGAATCGAAGCGTGTTACGTACTTACTAACAACAATGACACATTATTAGCGATTGGATTGTTAACGGGCAACCTGTTTGCAAATTACCAGATCCGGTCCAGGAAATGCTACGTTTAAATCAGATAATGGTTTGAAGGTTGTCGAAACATAGTCATCGATATGTACATATATGTCGTATTAATCATATGTGTCGTATTTAACATTTTGTAATATGAGAACGTGATGAATACTAAAATGTCATGAGTATTGAAATGTCATAGAAACGGTAAGAATACAAATCGAAATACTTGCCATAGCCTCTTAGAAAATTACTTCTGGGCGGTCGGAATGTGCAGGGGTGTTAAACATTCATGCAATCAGTTTCATAAGAAAGTTGTGTTGATGTATTTATTTTTATATTTTTATACATAATTATAATAATGACCTTCGGCCGATTTTCGGCCACGGCAGCTAATCTACAAGAGATCAACCAGTTAGTTTCTCAGGAAATATTATAGTGCACAAGTATTTGTGTAGACACAGGTGCACTCACTCTTCCTTTACTCTTATCGCCCGATGGTACGGATATCCGACTAGACCAGAATAAAATTACGCCCAAAGGCGGTAACATTAAACCGACCTTATAATAACGACTACTTCAAGCAACCGCTACATAGTGTCGACAAAAAGCCGGGACCGACTTTTTACATGCCCATCCGATGCATGGATCATCTTACTTTTCAGGCAAGTGGGTGATAAGCCCGAAATGCTCTAACCCAACTAAGAAAAAACCCTCACACTCCGCGAGATTCGATTTCACGACCTCCAATTTGTAATACTGCTGGCCTATACTACTAAGACACCGAGACAGTATTTTTATACATATACATACATACGTTTGTACATATATTCATTAATAGCACTTACCCCAATTTGTATCCACGCCACGTGTTGACTGGAAGAAGGAATGTCAAATGGCGTTAAGTTGGCGTACTGCAACATAAAAAGAATAAAATATACTTTTCATATTGCAGTAATCGGAAATAAATAAAGCTTATTAAAAAACAAATCAATGAAAACAAATTTGATTGAATGAATTTAATCGAAATGATTTCCGAAGATTTTGCGAAATTGTGTATATTATATAAACCGTGATATTTGCAAGGTGAAGAGAATATAAAAAACCAGTAAGAATGTACATATATACTCGTATAAAGTTATATTTATGTTCTAAGTTGTAAGAACGTGTGTAACGCGCTTTCAGGCGGAAACACGTAGCCGAAACCGCCAGGATCGGCCGTAAATGAATTTCAACATATATTATGATGAAATGTACATGTTTTAAAAAAGATATCTATGAATGCAATATACTAATAAAAACCTACTATTGTCACTTTGACAATGAAAACAAAATTAAAATATGTGATGAAGGGCGTATTAAAAATTATAAAACCTCTATTTCTAAAATAACACAATGGCGAAATAACACTAGGGTTTATTTAATAAAATAGATGTCAAAAACGATGTCTACCATGTTAAAAATTTTTGATAATACCTATTATATTGTTTTAGATGCGATCGGCGTAGTTATAGTAATAGTTTTCATATATTATTATATATACAAACTTAAAACGGTTGATATCATTCCTCTTAGTACATTATTCTTTCATGTTATTAAACATACAATATTATGGAGTAAGATTTATAGTAAGACTTATATTTTTATTACGTTACAGGCTAGTAAAAGAAAATGGGTGATATGTAACTTTAGTAACATTTTATTTTGTACCCTTTAGTGGTACATGCATTACTTACGTGCGATAAGCAGAAATTTATACAGACTTGGAATGATATGATGTTGCCACATCTAAGCATTGGTGCCAGGTCATTCAGAAGAGTTCATTGTAATTCAAGTTCATTAAAATGTTTAGTTGCCTGAATTACCTAGTGGATCAAATTCTTAGGGGATCTTGAGTATTTTGTATGTTACCTAGATTGTCTAATGGAAAGAAATCACTACAGAATACTGTAATATTTTATGATTACAAGTACATTGGAAACATTGACACAATCGAAATTTCATGCTGATTTTTGGACACGTGAAATCTAGCTACCTCAGTCTTCGACGAAATGCAACCAGTGTTCAGGAACATACATAAGTGAAAAAAAACATACGGGAACTACAAAACATTAATAATTAATAATAGGAAAGAGATTTTAGAAGGTTACAGTTATTTTTTATGCGGCCAAAATAAAAACAGTTAAATATAAATTAGGGTTACTACTAATACTCATAAACTAACGGTTCATAATTATTGGGTTTTGGAGAACAAATGAGATTCTTTAGTCTTGTTTTGGGTCAAGGAGTCAATTAATAAAATTCCTAAAAAACAACTTATATAATATTATGACGGGGAGTTTATTGTGCTCTGTTCTTTCGGCAACGTAACTTTCTGCAGCATTAAAACGTTTTTTAAAGAGTATGTGACGAGACGAGCAAGTCGTGCACCTAATAGTAAGGGACACGCCTGCCCATAACAATACAGTGGTTAATAAAACCTGCTTGGCTCCGCGCTACGTTCGGTATCCACAGATTTAAGATGTTATATCTTTACCCCGTAATTACCCTGGCATCATTACCTATCAAACCGGAACACAGTAGCACTTACATATTTCGGCTTGTTGTTAGAATTACTGGTTTACAGTGTTACCACCCCAAAAGGACACTGCAAAGGAGACCTACCATTTTGTATTGCAATTTATTAAACATTTACTGGTATTGAAAACCTACTTGGCTATCAGTTGCAATCAGTTGAATGAAATTATTTCTATTTGTATACTCGGAAATTTCCTCACGTATACACACATTAAATTTCCTTTTGCAATCAGGTGCTATCCGACGCACCAGTAATGTCATAATAAATAACGTTTACAATTAAATCGTTCACCCGTTATGTTTCTCTAGATTGCCAGCCAAATTAATGATAGTAGAAGCGTTTTCCTATATAATTTCTAAGAGCCAAGGGTCCTGTTAATAGTTACAATAGTGTTGAGGCAGTGGAAATATAATGATTTCTTCTGAAATTAAAAAACATCCAAATTTCAATAAAGAGGATGGTTGGGTTCTATCTCCAGCTTGGGATCCTATAATTAACAAAATTAAAACAAAACCCAAGCACACCACCACTGCAACTTATAAAGATACAGT
>DWGO01000369.1:0-12741 GCA_018247635.1 Eurytides dolicaon deicoon
CTTAGACGTAAGAGCAGTTCAACAGTGAGGGAAGAGAACGGCAAATTTAAAAGCTTTCCACTAACATCGTATTTTAAATTATAAAATTCCCTATGAAATAAATTTATTTATTAAACCAGCCAGTGCTATATAGAATTTAACGTTGCAATTGCACAGATATTAAAGTCTATTAGTTTTCTCTATCATTTTACATCCAGCGAACGCAGGTCATTAATGTACTCAATTTTGACAACATTAGGGTTTATGTGTCTAAAGTTACTGTATACTAATATTAATATTTTTTTTATCTGATTAATTTTACATCGACTGTATTGCAACAAACAATAAATATTTTATACCGTTTTTTATGTGTATCTAAAAGTATAATATGCCTTTTTTCATATTTTTTAGCCATTCTGCACCACCCATCTATCATGTTTTCATATTTAAGGGTCTTCACAAAGATATAAGACGAACGTATGTTTTATCTTTCCCCAAAAAAAGGAGCAGCAACGAAACGTCACCTCTTTAAAAATAGGTTGAAATGAACATCTAAGACTTTGTATCTTTAATTATATTGTATTATATAGGTATACCATACATTTGCAATTACTAAGATACAATAATATGGTTGTAGGTATATTTTTTGGATATAAACACATTTTCATCATAAAATATTGTTCGGCATATTAAACGCATAAAAATCATTTGTTAAAGTTTCTAAATTCATGAACTATAAACTCTGTGAAATAAAGTAATAACAAAATAATAAGTTTTTAGCAAATGAGGAGACGAGTACAATAGAGCAAGCGCCTGCTGGTACGCGACGCGCTCGCTCGTACAAGCACTTTGCCACACATTATTTAACTATATTATATTTATAGACCTGCCCGAGCAGAAAGAAATCTGCTTAAATATCTGCTCGAATTTAAGTCTCTTTACTCACTTTTAAATGGATTTTCAAGTAGTATTTAATTAAGAAACATATACAATGAATTTGAAACCTAAAAAAACATTTCAACTAATGCAATTATGTAACTGTATATCGAATATATGCCTATGACTATATATTTACAAACACATGTAAACTGAGGCATGTAAACTGTCACATACAACACATACACACATCATGTTTAACAATTTCAATATTTTTCCCATAGTGTTTTATTTTATTTTATTAGTTAATATACAATAGTAATTAAAAAACGAATTTTTTAATGTATTTTTCTTAAATAGCATACCAATTTACCAACCCTACGAAGCCATGCCACCGATATGAAATGATACGGTTTAAAATTCGTCAATGTATAATAAATCCAATTGAAAATTAATGGAATAAAATTAACATTCCATGATTTATGAATCAAAGCTTCGTTTTAATTCTGATGGTGTCGCATAAAAATATTGCGAATTCCTCGCATATCACAATTTACATTTAACAGCGCAAATTGTGTTCGGCTTTGTGGTTTGCAGCAAAATGTTTTTGTTTAACATTATGCGGAGTTCATTCCGGTACATTCCGAAATATTTATTGCATTCCTTACAAACAGTGGTGTATCGAAAAATATCGCGTGATATTTTGTTTGATGGACTCTCACAATATTTTGGCGATGCACGATGTACACGCAGGTGATATTTTTTAATGGGAGCAATTGGAAACAGAGCAAGCAGATCACCTGATGGTTTACTAAGTCTAATACCGCTCATGGTGCTCACACTAGTGTGAGAAGATGTATAATTGCAGGTTGGCGCTGTTGCAGTGATCTCCCTACGCCGCCCTCATCGGAGAAGACGTAAGAGTTCAAACGAATTTCTCTTAAGGACCGGCATCTTTAGGTCTAGGTTAAGCCGTAGTACTCCTGAGCTGGTCTATTCGTGCAGTTGAGCCCGAATAAAAGAATCGGTAACAATTTGTACGTATATTTTTTTACTATATAAAGTGACGAGACGAACAAGTCGTGCGCCTACTTATTTTAAAAGAGCAACTGTTGAGTTTCTTGCCGGCACTTCTCAGCAGAACTGCATTACGAGCCGATGGTAGCTTCCTCACGAACTCGATGTAAAAATGATGATTCGAAAATGCCTATATAGGCCTATTTGATAAAGAAATTTTCATTTTTTCTTACGAGATAAAATGACAAGACGAACAAGTCGTGAGCTTAATGGTAACAACACAGTACTTAACACACAGAGTTAACTCTGTGCTGCGCTCGTCACCCAGAGATATTAGATGCTCTATCTCTTTGCCCAGTAATTTCACTGGCATCATTGCCCTTCAAACCGGAACACAGTATTGCTTACACAATATAATATCTGGCAATGCAGTGGTACCGACCTAGTCGGACTCTGCAAGAGTCCTACCACTTTTAACTGATTTTATAACATTAATCAAAATCAATTCTGTCATCCCTATCAAGGAACTGCCATATATTCTCTAAGATTATCTGAGAAGCTATTATTGGAGCAGATTGAACCGTTCGAAATACTAGTCTCTCGGTTACCAAAGGGATTACAGTATAGACATAAAGCAGTGGGCACACGTTCAATTAAACCCTTCCGTCATTCTCAGTACTACTATTGAATTCACTGTACTCGATTTCAGATTTCAATGTAGGATATTCTGATTGTTTCTAAATTAATAAACCATCAGCGGCAGGAAGAAAAGTCATTAAGTCTTAGTAAGTTTTCCATTCGGTTACATTAAGAAGGCTAATAAAGTGTTAAATAGTAAATTATTGAAGTGGTAGGACTATTGCAGAGTCCGACTGCGGCGGTACCACTGCATTGCCAGATAATTCTGCCGCCAAGTAGTAGTGCGTAAGCAATACTGTGTTCTGGTTTGAAGTACAGTGATGCCAACATAATTACAGGTCATAGAAATAGACCTTCTTATATCTCTGGGTGACGAGCGCATAACAGAGACAGCGCTATATGTGGTACTATGTTGTTATGGGAGCAATTGGAAACAGAGAAAATATCGCGTGATATTTTGTTTGACGGACTCACGCCATTTTTGGCGATGCACGAAGTACACTCTAAGTCTACTACCGCTCATGGACAGGAGCAGATGTATAATTACAGACACATTGCCAGACGCTGTTGCAGTGTACTCCCTACACCGCCCTCATCAAAGGAGACGCAAGAGTTCATACAAATTTCCCTTAAGGACCGGCATCTTAAGGTCTAGGTTAAGTCGTAGTACTTCTGAGCGCGCTATATGTGGTACTATGTTGGTATGAGCACGAGTGACGCTTACCAAAATTTTAATTTCAGGACATTCTCTTTCTTCCCCGCCACAGCAATTTCTCAACAGTAAAACGAAGGTATACACGACGTGGAATTCTGACAAACGCTAACATTGGTTTTAATCCATTTCATCCCGTCAGTCGTATCCGGAAAATCGTTTGTAACAACGTGCCCCGCTATTTGTTTTTATTAAACCACATCCAGCGAAGACAATACTGTACGCGACAAAACCAGCCAAGTTCAACCACCGAGGGTTCCATACAAACTCATCTCAGTACATCAGTTAAATATTTAACCCATTCAAGACTAACAACGTATTTACGGTTTTCAGATTTTTTCTTTAACCTTACTGTAAAAATAACATAATAAACTATTGTAAATAAACCTACAAGCATTTAAAAGTAAACGTCCCTGAAAACACAACCGTAAAAATAAACCAGATAAATTACGAATTAGGAAAAATGTAACTCACCAATATTTGTAACACGTGTACACGCGCCGAATGCAACTCAGATCACCCATACGGAGCCCCCGCTGAAGGTCACGCGTCACACGAAATTCAAGGCCACGTCAAATTATACAAGTACTAGTGAGTTCGATATCCTAGTGTAATATTTTCCTAATTTAAAATTAAAAAAATGATTCCGTCGGTCTCTCAGACCAACGCGCGTGTATAGGAAGGTTAATATAAAAGCACTAGTTAGGCACTTAAAATATTAAAAATAGAAATTGGGTTAACAACGTGCAATAGACAGATTCTAATTTGCTCAATTTAGTGATATTAACATATAACTTCACCATTAAAGTTTAATACGCTGGAAATTGTTCGTAAATTGCTTCAAGTTTGTTACGGCACTTAGACTTGATTTTACGGTGAAATTGTTAAAGTAGATTTTGTTAGAGTTGCTAACTGGCTTATTTTAATGTTTTAAACATCTAAATAATATTTAGAATTATATTCACTCATTTAAAGACAACTAAAATGTTATGTTCCTATATATAATTACTGAAAAATATATTTTATATTCTTACTCATATACATACATATATATTGTCAAGATGTTATAGTTTATGACAAATAAAGTTAATGGTATTAAATATATATAGATAAATAGAAATAAAATAAATATAACTTCTATCCATGATATAAGAGGGTTTTTATATAATTCTGAGATACTTTTAGCGGGTATTATGCAAAAAATATTCTGGTTATTGAGGTAATACAGGAACATTCAAAATTTTCCTACTTTTGCGGGGCTAGTAGCATTCATGTAAACACGTTTTCTGAGAACTTGGCGAGAGGCCGAGAAAGAAACATGCACAGAATTACTAATTAGTACTGTTTACTTTCGTAGTGTTAGAAGTTCATTGAATTTTTAAAAGTTTTCATAATAAAATTTTATAATTAAACCAAGTTATAACCCTTACTAATAAACTTATGTTTTTTAATAATTATTAAAAAAATATTTTTAGATACGTACACATCGCTTACACAATTTTATTGCGTTATCTTGAACAGTATTTTGCCTTTAGACTTAACAATTTATTGTTTTATGATTTCTTGTATTTATGATCACATTACACGTTGTTTTAAATTAAACTATTTTCGGCGTTTCACTGCATTTCAATCCTATTTTTATTCGTTAATCTTCTTTTTATCTAAAATTATACGCTAAAAAAATCCCCAGTTTTTATTTACTTCGACGTCAATTTTGAAATAAACGTATTGTTATTGATTTTAAATAATATAGAAATGTCACCCAGAGTTATTAGATGGTATCTCTTTGCCCTGTAATTTCGCTGGCATCATTACCCTTCCAACCGGAATACAGTAGTGCTTACACACTCCTGCTTGGCGGCAGAATATTTTATCAGAATACTGCTTGGCGGCAGAATGTCTTATTATATTTTTTTATAACTTCTGTCTATTATTAAAATTGCTCCGTAAGTTTAAAATATTTAGGACAATTGGGCCTCTTAATGTCTTGAATCATATTCATTGGTAAAAAAAGTTAGATTCTTTATTGGAACAATAAATTATGATCTTTTCAGCTCAGCATTGTTATAACTGCATAAAGATTGTCGTATTAAATATATTTTAGATTCGTTTTTGCTCCCGTCATCCAGAGACATAAGGTGGATTGAAACTGTTTATCTACTCATAAAATGAAATCTGTGTGTATAGTACTTTCTCTGACAACATTGCCCTTCCAACCGAAACACTTGCATGTTACTGCTATACGTTAAAGTAACTGGCAACAGTAATACTTCCTCAAACGGATTTCACCAAAAGCTCTACCACCACAAGATTTTGATTAACTTTGCGGAGCTATTTTACCTCAATAAAAATTAAATACACTTGATAAAAATCGTAAATTATTTACGGTGTTATAAATCAACATTGCATCCATTTAGCTTTATCTTAAACATCCCAGAAAAGAAATCACTAAAACCTATTTTAGATAACATTGACGTCCAGTCTCTGAATGGATCATTATCGGAAAGGTCTCTAATGGTCCTGATGGAGTACTATAATGTATTACAGTATTTTCTTCATTCAGTTTGGACATCTTCAATCGCTTTGAAATCTTGATAGATTGATTTCGTAGAACGGTTTCTAGATAATCTAAAAAAGTCTTGGGGTATTACAGCGATATTTGCTTAAGTAGGTCTTAGCCGTCATAAATAACACATATTTTAGGTTTGACCAAATAAAGCAATTGTTGTGATAATTTTAGATACATATCAATACAATCCATATTTGTATTTTGGTGATTATTCCTTGACATTTTTTTTACCAGATACAGTGACGAGACGAGTAAGTCGTGCGCCTGATGGTTAGCGTCACGCCTGCCCATTACAACATAGTACCACACAGCGTGCTTGGCTGTGTGCTGCGCTCGTCACCCAGAGATATAAGATGGTCTATCTCTTTGCCCTGTAATTTCACTGGAATCATTGCCCTTCAAACCGGAATACAGTAGTGCTTACACACTATTGAGTGGCGGCAGAATATCTGGCGGTGCAGTGGTATCGTCCCAGTCGGACTCTGCAAGAGTCCCATCAATAGTTCAAGGATAGCTTGCGTGTTCTCACGAGATTAAAATTTACCAATTTCAAATAATATCATTTCAGCCTTTGGCGACAGTAACATTATTTATCGTATACAATTTTAATCAAAAAACAACAGATTATTTTTAGATAACATCATACAAAGTTTGTGTGTATCAATAAATTTATGGCTTCATCTAACACGTTTAAATATTTTGTTCCAGATGAAGGCGCGTTAGTTGAGACCAGGATGGTGTTGAGCGAAGTAAGGACATAATATTTGTCTAAAAATGGACATAAACCATGTAATATTAGACAAAGAAGCAATTAACCGATTCGAGCAATACACACCAGCCAAACCGACTTTAAATGGTGGAATCCTTTTGGAGAAATGCCAAGATGTGGATTCGATGGCTTCAACTAGCAAAAAACGTGCACAAAGTTCTCGCCAGAAAGTTGTTTGCTGTTTTTGTTTCAAGACAACCAAGTATAGACGAAAACAGTTTATTATTGGTTCACTCACCAACATGGTAATATTTTTTGTGCTATTGGCATACACATTCTTAGGTTCAATTATATTTTTAACCATCGAAGGCGATGCAGACATAAATATGAAACCTCGTTTATTGCCTGACAAACAAAAAATAAGCCAAAGAGATCTAAATGATACAAATAAAAGAGGAATAGATGAAAACGAACAAGATAACGGTAATTTATCACTCTCAGCTAATTATTTTTGGGATGCCAGAAGCAAGGCGGTGGAGAATATATGGGAGATTACCGTTTCATTAAATATTCTATATAGAGAGAATTGGACTCGATTGGCAGCTCAGGAAATATTGAAATTTCAAAACGAACTGGTCCAACGTGTGACTTCAGAAATGGCTTCCCAATATGGTGTAAGCTACAGGGAAATGGCTTTAGGCGAATATGGTAGCAGTGATGGCATTAACCATTACGAGGAGCACGAATGGGACTTAGCACTTGCATTCTTCTACTCGCTGACCGTGTTAACAACAATTGGTAAGAATATTGTATTTTTTTATTGAATAATAAAGTTGGATACGATGCTGCATTGAAGAGAGAAAGGCGAATGAGTTAGATCAAAAGTGCTTGTAACAACAAAATATGTACTTTAATAACGTTACCCGTGTCACTAACAATATGACGTGATATGATGGTTAGCGCATATACTTAAGTATAGGGTGGACCAAAAGTTTTTTTTATATTTCAAATGATAATAAACTAAACACTGATATAAAAGAAAATGTTAGATAATAATGTTTATTTATTATAAAAGTACATAAATGAAGACTTTGTTTCTAAAAATTACCTAATTCATATGTAGCCCTTGACTTTTTTGATACTGCTTCAATCTGGAGCGGAAATTTGCAACGACAGACTCACCAGTGTTTCGGGAAATGTGTTGCATTTCTTCACGAATGTCTTTCTTCAATTCTTAGATAGACAGTTTCTTTTAAAAACATTACTTTTAAGGTATCCCTAAAGAAAAAAATCCATAGGGGATAAGTCCGGGCTGTGAGGTAGCCAGTTAAGCTAAATTTCCACTGGCCACACTTGCACTTCGTAACCCCTCCGCCCCACCTCGACGTCCCTATTCAACGCAGCTACCGATTAAAATGTAAGCTGACTTTTGGTCCACCCTGTATTATCAAGATTCGCGGGTTCGAATTCTGCTATTAATAATAACACTGTGTTGTCGTTATTTGTTTTTGGGTCATTACCGAACATGACAGTATAACAAGTAATTAATGCGACAAATAGACATGGAAACATACTATCTGTGCTACTTTCCCTAGTTAACGGGTAGTACCTTGTAAGGGTCATTACTGTGTTAGATTAAATGTATCATCTCAAGATCTCTTTCTTAATGTGGTGTGACCACGAGAGGGAAAAAATTATGAGTTTATTGAACTTGTTCCTCAAAGTATTTTAGTAGTTATATTTTTTTACTGTCTTTACAATGTTAACGCATTTACCAGTTTCATTACAAATTTTAATACTTTTTTAACGAAAGTATTTACTAGATTTAGCTAAATATTGGTGAACATTTTTTTTGTACAATGTGACGAGACGAGCAAGTCACGCACCTAATGGTAAACGAAATGCTTGCCAATAACAAAACAGTGCCACGTAGAACCTACTTGGCCCTACTCTGCGCTCACCATCTATAGATTTAAGATATTCTATCTCTGCCCAGTAATTTCGCTGGCAACACTGCTCTTTAAACTGAAACACAGCAGTACTTACGCAAAACTATTTAGCGGTTGAGTAACTGGCAGCGCAGTACTGCCTCAGATAGTCTCTACAAAAGAGTCCTACTTCTTAGATGTTTATCTTCTGAATAACAAATCCAGAAGTTCATTTTGTATAACATAACTAAAAACGTGATTTTGTTGTTTGCAGGTTATGGCAACATTGCACCAAGGACTGTTCTTGGAAAGGGTGTGACAATTATTTATGCAATAATTGGTATTCCGCTTACTCTTGTCTATCTTTCAAGTGTCGGTTCTCTTTTATCGAAAATGGCAAGAAGTGTATTTAGTAGAGCATTATGTTGCTGTCTATGCTCGAATTGTGGTTACTGTTGTTACGATGAACGGCGCATGGCTGAAAAAGAGCGAAGGATGAAGCTCCGGCGACAGCAAGAAGAAATATTAAATAGTCAAAATACGAGCAAAACACCAACAGAAGAGTGTTACGTATTAAAAACTGACAGCCAAAAAGATTCATCAAACTCTGAACGGCCAACCACGAGTACTGCAAAGGATGATATTATAAGCTGGCCGGATACAGACTCAAAACTATCTATGCATGGTTTAAGTATTCTGGCACCGGTTCTATTATGTTTATCGGCGATTTTTATTTATATCACTTTGGGGGCAATTATTCTATATAAACTTGATGATATGAGCATTATAGACGGATTCTATTTCTGCTTCATGGCACTGAGCACTATTGGATTTGGTAGTATAATCCCTGGCATGAATTATACTACGATTCACGGCGTAAGATATTATACAATTAATTCTACAACATTGTGGTTTTGTTCCGTATACACTTTGACCGGATTAGCTTTGACAGCCATGTGCTTTGGTGTCATTCACGATGAAATAATATACAGGATAAAGCATCAGCAAAAGGAGTGGTCACAAAAAAATAACATCGTTAATGATGAAATCAATATAAATGACCCATTCTACATGAGTTCTTGACAAATGTATAAAGGTAAATCGGAAAACCTATATAGTATTATGGAGGACAGTTCCATTATAGAGCGTAATAGAATTGAGATTGACAATAGGGAGGTAGTTATAAGTGTAGATGATATATCGCCAGCTGTTGACACCAATCTAGAGTTTCCTCCCCCACCACCTGAAGAAGAAATCGTAGCAATAGTTACAAAAAAGGAACCACAAGGAAGTTTTGGCAATATGGTCGCATACAATGCATTACCAGAGATGCTTGAACATGTCAATAAATAATTTTCTTTGTGTAATTTTTGTATACATTTTAAGTGTCGTTTACACCTTTGTAACTGATCTTGTAGTTTGCTAATTTAATGTCACTGGTTGACTAAATACATATGATTTAAATCAATATAAAGTCTGACATAGAAATTAAATATCATAGCGTTTTCTTAGATTAAATGTAATGTAAATAAATGTACATATGTGAAATACAACAGTAACAATTTACGCCATTAATGATGTAAGACATCTTTTAAATAAATCTATTTGTCAATAAATGTTAATATCATAAAAATAGACGTAAATATTTTCATGTGAATAGTTTCTTTGTAAAATTAAACATATAAGTTTAATAAAAATATAATAATAAAGAGTAGTTTTATTAATACATCATAAGGAATTATTACATTGTTGTTTAAGTTATTTGGCGTTTATTATACGATTTATACATACACGCAAAATAATATATAGTGCGCAAAATATAGAAAATAAAACTAAATAAGAAAATATGTATTAAACTTTCTTAAGGAAATTTTTTTCAGTGTACGCTTATTTGAAACTTTACAAGTACAAAGTAGGTATGTATATAGAAATGTCACTGTTTCAAATGCTATTCATGTAAGCTCTGAATACATTTATCAGGTATTGTAAACGGGACAATTGTAAGTAGGCCGACAATGTATCAACATAACAACTAATGAGCCGATAAATGAAGGTAGGTAACTACAATAGATCGCAGACGATTAGATACCACACTGGATCGATAACAAAAGTCGCATACAATTGTATTAAATTGTAGTTTAGTTTACTGAGAAAATGCGTGTCATTATTTTGTCTTGAAGCGTAGACAAATATTGAGATAGATAGAGAATTTTTTGACAAGAAACAAGTTTTGTTTGCATATTTTTGTAAATTTTTAAAGTGGGGAAATCAATTTTCTATATTAAAAAGTTAACTATACGCTTAATATACCCCAATACGTGACTGTCAGATGTAAATCTAAATCAAATTTGAATTTAATTCACATACTAACATCGTTATGAAGTTTATTAACATCGATTTGTAGATATATTTGCAATTAGTCATCATAAAGATGATACCGATAATCAATTAAGGATGTAATAGAATTTACGAAAAAATGTAAAAGAAAGTAAACTGTCTTTTGGTAAGGCAAGTACGGTTTGGTAAGCCAAAACTTACCTTACTTCAAAGGTTTTCTTAGTGCAGAACAATTAAATTCATATAATATGTTAGAAACACTAGTTTATTATTTTCTAGATATGCAGAATTCTCATGACGTTAGTTTTTGTTTTAATATATATAATCACATATTTTGAGTAATTTTTTTAATCAAATAATTAAGTACCAAAATTAACAAGTTTTGTACTTAGTGGTAAACCAACTACTTGTGCAAGCATTACAAGGAACTAACTTACAAAATACATTACATACTGACGAAAGGCTTTCTACCATACCATATGAGAACAGTGTCCAAGAGGTCGAACCTACCATTGGTTTGCCTTAACTACACATCTGTGAAAACAGTAGTAGTAACCTACGGAAAATGAGTGCAACATTCTGCTGGTATCTTTCACTCCAACCAAGTGTATTGTGAGAATAAATAAATTATGTTTATAAGCTATAGCAGTTATCATTCAATGTTTATAATTATTAACTATCAGACGCAATACTTTCCAAGCGGTAGGCAATTTTGTGTAAAAAAAATTGTACTGTACGAGTATAAAACTTCTTATCTCCACACTGCGTGATTTATTCATGCACAGTAATTAAAGTAAAAAAAATCCTTTGAAACCAGAACCGTCGCTGTTTGATAGGAGAATTTGACTTTTGCAGAATTTGCTTGGACTACTACACCAGCATCAATAAAAACACCTTACGGCTTTTAAAATCAGAGTAGATCAGCGTGCATATTGCACAATAAAATAAAATTATGTTATAGGTTTTCGTTAGTTAAGCAATGAAGACAGTAGAGATTCCGATATAGAAATTTTGAATAAAGCGTCGCCATTTGCCGACATAACTCCAAGAGAAAAAAATATAAAAATGATATCGAAATCTCGCTTGGACTTTAACAACAAAGCTTTTATTCGCGACGCTGAGTAGGGAACTTAACCACTCAAACCGCAATGAGAGGGACGGTGCTTCTGGAGCTTCAGTTTGCGAGTTTCTTTTACAGAAAAACTGTGGTAACACCAGAGTTTCGTAGATTTCATTTTCCCTGTGTCATACGCATTACTCGGGATTAAATTGATTTGGTTTTTGTTATTAATTACTTACTTAATAAATGCTGCAGTAAAAATGTTTTCAAATTTTGAGTTGAATGTAGCCAACCAGGTTATGCTTGCGCCTTCATTTCTGTGGATCTTAATTTCGAATCATACCGCTTTTAGAAACTTTCTAGACAAGAAGCAACCTATGGAGCTCTTTGTCCTATTTAGTAAACCAATACCCAAACTCATATTAATCCGTTTTGTCGTTGCTGTTTGATAAAAAAACACAGATAAAAAACATATAATACTTCATATCTAGTATATTAGTGAGGATATGGTCACTCTCACTCTCCACCTCAGCTGTAACAATATTTTTTTTAGATAAAATGACGAGAAGAGCAAGTTCTGCGCCTGATGGTAAGCATGTTACTTGCATGATAATAAGTAGCAATGCAGTGGTACTACCCCAAAACTCTTTAATAGAGTCCTATCAAAAAAGATAAAAAAATAATAGAAACTGAACTGATCACGTGCTCGGTTCGTGAACAGAAGAGAAAAAGCAATAAACACTCTTTCGAATAGAGTCTCTAATGCAACATTAAATTACAGAATTTATACAGGATGGGCCATATGGTGTTGGCTCTTCTAATATTCAATTATAAATTAACTACGAAACATAAAAAAATAATAATCGTATTTTAAAAAAGAAGAAACATAGGAATTTTAAAGACTTAAAAATAATG
>DWGO01000370.1:0-12738 GCA_018247635.1 Eurytides dolicaon deicoon
TAAGAACAATATGATTAACGAGTCATGGCGCATTCCAACGCTCCCTCGAATGAATGCACAAACCTTGTTCGCATCGTAATTAACAAAAAAACCTGACCTGAGATTGGATGGACGCAATTGCAATATAATAATGACACTGAACTGTATCTACCGTCCGATTCGAAAATTGGATTTTTATGAAATTAAGCTCTGGTGTGACTTAGTGGCCCTTAGTGACCTAGACCGTTGATTTACATTCGTAGTTGAATTCGTCAAATAGTTGACTTAGTATTTACTCGATAATATATTGTATTTATTTACTCTTTATTGCAAAACCAAAAATGGATAATACAATGGGCGGACTAAATGTAATTAGGCATTCTCTTCCAGCCAACCCGGTATATAATAAAAGGTATAAATAACACACTCACAACTTATATCTATATTTACAAAAACAAATTTCAACTTAAGAAAGGAAAACTGGTATAAACCGGATTTTCGCGGGCTACCAGGACCATTTGCGCTTCGTTACATTCAGGATACTTGAATCGCGATCCTTTTTTCTACATTATCTATCGCAATGAGTCCGTCTTACTTTAAAAGACGCATTATAAATTCCAATCTACTTTTACACAAAATAGAGTTCATATTCACGTTTAAACCTTGCGTAATTTTTAACGTAAGTTCGACTGTTAACGTAAACCGATGCATTTTAAATTTCAACCGATAAATTATTGATATAGTGTTTAATTTCACATGTTCAACTTTGTGCTTTTTTCAACGTTTTGAAAGAAACTGTAATCCGTTGAGATCAGCCATTGAATGAACTCGTTTGTTGATTTAAAGTTCCTCGCTAGTGGCAACATTGGTTTTAACATTTTTTAATGTCAATGTCACATTCATGCCCTAACCTTTTGATGTTCTCTATTAATATTTTCTGTTCGTTTTCTACTCAGATATTTAATTAATTTATGTCTATATAATATGCAATTCTATAAATAATACACAAAAGTAATTAATAAAATGGAAGAGGCTAAGAAAAAGCTATCAAAACCACTGAACGGCTTAAACATTGGTATATTAAAGGAGAACATAACTATCCTCGATTTGAGTCACAGAAACATAATTAACAATGAACATTTAAAACTACCACCTAATTTGATAGAACTTAATATATCGCACAATAAACTAGCTGCTGTATTGGAAACAATAACCAATCAAAAAAATCTGAAAGTATTAGATATTTCATATAATAATATTCAATACTTTGATGACACTCCGAGCTTTTGTCATGTGATAGAAAGCTTAAACATTTCCAACAACAAATTATATGGACCGCCAGCGTGGGTTTGGTTTGAACACCCAAAAAAATTGACAAAGTTAGATATCAGTTCTAATATTTCAATAACTAAAACTTTCCAGCATGGCTACTTTGAAGAATTAATACAACATAAAACTTCCATTACAGATATTACTATATATAACTGTAATTTGCAAAATTTTAAAAATCTTTTGGGAACCTTCCCAAAAGCTAAAACTATTGTAGCTGGGTGCAATGAAATTAGTTATTTAGGTGTTAACTCAATTACAGATTTTCCTTGTGAAAGTCTAACTAAATGCTGTGATATAGAAAGACTAATATTAAGTTTCACTCAAATATTTAACATTAAACCTAATATAGATATATTTAAAAATTTAGTAGAAATAAATCTGTCACATAATGAACTCAGTGATCTGCCGGATGAGTTTTGCAATTTGGAATGTTTAGAAGTGTGTGTTTTGTCATTCAACCATATTTTATATTTGCCAGAAGACTTTGTGAAGTTAAAAAAGCTAGTTCTACTTTCTCTCGACAACAATGAACTCTGCATGCTTCCTGAAAATTTATGTCACCTCCCTAATCTTAAAAAACTAGATTTATATGACAATTACCTTTGTGAGTTGCCTGTAGGTATGACCAGAGTATTAGAAATAGATTTAGCACAAAATTATGTTGAAGAGCCAATAAACAAAGAGTATGTTAACAAAAGAGAAAAATTAAGACTTAATACCGTTGGAAGAAATTGTGGCAGGTACTTACTTCATAACTTTACTAAAAAATATCTACTTTTTTACTTAACAATAAACTCACAACTCGTGTAAAACTACTTCATGCATTAAAATTGGTTGAGGTTAAAAAGGTTATTATACTCAAAAACCTAAATTTGTATTGGAATTTATTTCTCTTGCTTTTCAGGAAACTTGAGGTTAAGAGACCAGAAAGTACAAATACTTCTAGTATGCCAGATGATGAGGACTATGACATGCAGTCTGAAACTAACTTCAATGAAGGTATCATAAATTGTTATTAATTCATTAAAATTTGGCTATTATTTAATAATTAATATTATATTAATTTGGCTATTGAGATAATAATATGGTATTGATAAATAAAAATAATGGTTCCCATTTATATAGTATCATTCATCACAATTCTTTTTCCTTCTCCAGAAGTATTGTAATTTTTCATAATGTGAAGCAAATTGATCTTTGGATATATCTCTTGTTTTATCTCAATTACCCACTCACTTTGACTGCTATCATTCTGCTGTAGTATGTATTCATATTATTGAATACTGAATCATTGAAGTAAAATAATTACAGATTAGACAAACTTGGCAATGTTACTTCATTAGTTTTTATTAAGAACTTTGTCTTTTCAGATATTCCTGTAAACACCGACCCACCAAGTTCTCCAGAAGACTGGGACTCAGATGATTGCTGGGTACCACATTATTTTCCTAGATACAGCCCACCCCAATCTCCTTGGCTGTATTTTGTGAAGCAAAAGATTGAAGAAGGAAGTTTCTGTCCTATAGATGCCCACACAGTATCTGTGGCTGAAAAAGTTAAATATGAAAAAATGTGTAATCCGCGAGAAATATATGAATCTGATGGACAGTTTGATGATTATTCTAGTGATGATAGCTGATATTTGCTGTATGGTTTATGCACACCATACAATGCAATAAACTAATTATGCTTGCGATAAATAGGTAGAACATTATACTGTACTGACTTAATCAATGCTTATTAATAATAAATATAGATAGAATAATAAGACGTAAATATTAAACTTTTTTTATATTGTTTCTTACATATGTTTTATAACAACAGTTAGGTATTTTAATATAATCAGCAGCTTTGGAAATCACACATTCAAAGTTAAGTAAATTACTTTCATTTACTGGCCAATGGATTAATTTATTTGTAGTTGCAAACAGACTAGCTTGGCTTTTCAGCTATTAAGAACATTTTTCAGTACCAAGTGTTGATAAACAAATTTACTAAAAAGCTACTAAGTAAAACGATTATGGGACTGCTATATAAAAAAACCTTAGTAAAGAAATGTTACTTTATTAGAAAATGGAAATTAATAAAGAAGTAAGAACTAGTAGATAATAGAAATAATAACCAATTGCGATGTATTAAGGCCACTCCACAGGCCAGTTTTATAAATAAGTAACCAATAATAAATGAATACAGGTAAAAATAATTAAAGCATATATATTATAAAGATGTGTAAAACTTGTTCATGGAAGTATTAAGTTCATATCATCCTGGTAACTATTAAATCCTGAGTGTGTAAGTTTATTTGTTTGTCCTTGCACTGAGCAATGAGTTAAATAATTTATAATTTCTTTATAAGTTTTTTTTTTTAAATTTAATAAATGAAAATTATTGTCTTACTAGCAGACTAAGATAACGAGACGAATAAAAAATGTAATGTCATGCGCGCGCTCAACGAGAACTGATAGCAAAAACAATAGGCAATGTTCAATTAAAATGAAATATTAGTTAATCCATAATTATGAAATGTAAATTTTAATTAAGGGCATAAGACAGAACTTAAAAAATTTTAATTACAGTTCAGCAATTTATTTATAAATGGAAGCAAATACTAAGAAAAGGTTACCAAAATTATTAAATGCTTTATTAACAATAATATGTATCATAAATTCAGTAGTTACAAAAGGAATACAGAAATTGTTAGCGTACACGCAAGACTAGGATGTAAGCGGGGGTTGAGGCATTACATGGTCGGGGAGGCTGTCATTACATCTGTTCGTCTTGTTAGTTTTGTCGACTAGTATAGTTTATCAATACTACATTTAAGTTTACTCTTTCAAGCTTTCACAATGAACAATATTTGATATATGTTATATCAGTTAATATCAAGTTAAGATCACAATTTACAAAAGCAAAAAATACAATCATAATCATATTTTTTAATAAATTTAATTATACCTTGAAAATATTTTGCATTTCATTTAATATGTCCTCATGAATAAAACTTCTATTCTCCCTTGTAACCTGCAACAAAAACCTTTACATCAGACATCTTTAAAATAACAAATATATGAAAATTGTTATATTTTTTAAGCATTTCTTTTACTCACCACCCATAGTTTAGATTTGGGATTGTTTCTTATGAATTCAATTAAAGGTTCACTTTTTCTCATGGGTATAGTAGCTAACACAACATTGTTTGAGTATTGATCAAAAATTTCTTTGATTTTTAACTTGAAAATGTTGCTAAATAACTCCATTTTTCCAATTTCGTCTATCACTATACAATGGCTGTGAGTTTCTGTTGGCTAAGGAAACAAATTATCAACATCTTGTAAAGAACCATACCATTTACCTTTTTTTTTAGATAAAGCAATGAAACAAGCTGTGCACCAACAGGTTAGCATCGCACCTGCCCCTGACTACACATAACCACACAGAATGCACTTAGCTCTGTACTGTACTCATAATGCCTTCTTTTTATTACATCTCATGATTATTTTTACAAACAATCTTATGCTGTAGATTATGACAATCCAATACTGTTATGTTTAATACATTATAATAATCTTAATTTAATAAAGATTACATATAATTGTACTCAATGTACTCTCACTTAATATAGGGTACTTTATAATCTTGCTGAAAGTAGATAGCACTCATCTCCCAAAATTGTTTGCACAAGAAATCAAAACTATGGTGTTTTTTATAAAGCTTTTATTTACTTCTCTTGTTATTTGTCTCTTAAATCCTTATAATAAAAACCACAATTATTTTAAAACCGATTGTTTGAAATTCAAAAGAATATAAACATTTTTTTACAACATAAAGTGACGAGCCGAGCAAATCGTACGCCTGATGGTAAGCGTGACGTCTGCCCATAACAACACTGTACCACACAGAGCGTGTTTGCCTCTGTGCTGCGCTCGTCACCCAGATATATTAGATGGTCTACTTCTTTGCCCTGTAATTGCCCTTCAAACCGAAACACAGTAGGGCCTACACATTAGTGCTTACACCTTCCCAGTCAGACTATGCAAGAGTCCCACCACTTGTAAAAGGAAGTTACCGAAGATGTGAGTGTGACTATATTTCCACCAAAAGCACATCGATGGCATAAGGATTCAACTTATGCCATCGATGTGCTTTTGGTGTATTAAATAAAATGACGAGACG
Organism: Eurytides dolicaon deicoon; assembly: GCA_018247635.1. Taxonomy (NCBI): domain Eukaryota; kingdom Metazoa; phylum Arthropoda; class Insecta; order Lepidoptera; family Papilionidae; genus Eurytides; species Eurytides dolicaon. The sequence continues at coordinate 5,485 of DWGO01000370.1, forward strand.
AGCAAGTCGAATGCCTAATGGTAAGCTACACGCCTGCCCACACAGCACAATGCCACACAAAATTTGTTTGGCGTTTGTTACTCAGAGATTTAAGATATTCTATCACTATGCTGGCATCATAGTCCTAGCAAATACGCTGGCATCATAGCCCTTCAAACCAGAACACAGCAGTACTTACACTTACTGTTTGGCGATGTAACATCAGTTGTTTTATTATCCTAGAGGGATTCTGCAAGAGAGTTCTACCATTTATGAAAAGTGATATTTAAAACAATGTAATAAGTTTCTTGCTGCTACATATTTTTTTCAATAGAACGACGCATTTTTGAATCTTATAGAAATAAAATAAAAGTTGTTACAAATACAAACATCTACTGCGCTTGCTTTTGCGATTTAAGACATAAGCTAAGAAATAATTTTCCCTAATCGAAATCATTTTGTAAACACTTACCCATCAGAGTTTGGATTCAAGTTTAACGGCATGTGTGCGGTATACGCCTGAGGCAGTTGTTGCTTATTGTCATTATCATATACCTCAACTATTGAAATTATTTTATTCATCCCAATAGTGCTTTGTACGTCAAGATGGACCTTAACAGGAGCGTGACAATAAAACACTCCTTGGAATAGTGGAATCCACATGCATCGTGGTGTGGTGTGAGTGATTCCGTAATGTTGCTTCAGACCGTACAATCCAGTTAGCGCTGAAGCCACAGAGAAAGCACTTTTTGCCCCAGGAAAAATTCCAAAAAATTCATTCATTAAACTCGACAAAGCTTCAAGGTTGCCGAAAGCATTATCCATGAGCTGAAAATAATAACATTAAAATTATAACTTTTATTCAATATGCTTGCACCTGTGATTTTATTCCTATCCGCTCAATGCCCTAGATTGATGAAAAGAACCTATTATGTTTCAGCTTTGAATACATTATCAGCATCATTATTGTTTCTTTACAAAAAAAAAACCGTTAATTTTTTTTCTTCCACTAATTTTATTTAAATTAAGTATGTAAAGCCGAAAATTCACTTACACACTTCAAAACTTCTGGTGTGACAGTTGCACGTGTCTCTACACATTTTCTAGCTCTCACACCTCTCCACAACGCTTGTATTCGGGTCGCCGCCTTGTGTCGACTTATCATTATATCTCTCATGGTTTTAAGGGTACCGCAGGGCAAATTTTCTGTAGCAGCCTCACACACCCTTGGCAAGTTGTTTGAAGGATTCCCATCCCTGCTAGATGTGCCTTTCATAAACTAAAAAGTGTAATTAGAAAATTTTTTGTAGCATTATCTCTTTAAAATTTGAATAAAAAGTTTTCTATTATATTCTCTGGAAAACATTAGTATAAAGCCGGCGTAAGTGGATTATAAATTTATATGACTCACAGGTTCAGTGTAGTTCATTCTTAATATCTCTAATTCTTCCGTATCTGGCATAGGACAGAAACATGGGTCATATACAAACAAATCCTTTGCCGATACAAACGATCCGGTCCTCTTGGATAAACCAAAATCAGGGTCGAATAAAAGGTGTTGTAGAGTTTTACATGCCAACTTATAATCAAAGGGCGTAAGTCTTTTCTTGAGTAGGGACTGTAGCGCTTGTCGAAACATCCAATGCAAATGATTTTTGTTGTAGCCCACAATTTTTGGATTCCACTCTAAATCCGGCTGATAAGACCTGAAAATGAAAATTTCTTAGTATAAAGAGTTATCTATTTAGTTATCCTCATTTTATAATTTTATAATTATATACAAAGTAATTGAACAATTACTTTGTATATAATTATAAAATGTATATTATTGATGGGAAACACATGAAAGCATATTCTTTTTTTATAAGAATTGGGAAAAATCTAGGCGATGTCTTATGGACGAAAAAAAAAATTAAAATGATTAAGAGTACTGTAAATAATTAATAAAAAGTGAACATGGGACTGTATAATAGTCAAGTTCTGTAAGTGGGTGGACACTTGCAGAGCTCGACTGGAGTTCTACCACTACATTGCCGGTTATTCTACTGCCAAGAAGTACTATTACTGTTACAGGTAATAAAAAAAAGTCAAAATACAACAAAACAGTGCTGTTGCAATGCGATTAAAACAACAAGGTTTTCATTAATAAGTTAATAAGAATTAAAATAATGAAATTCATTCTTTGATCGAACTAAATAGATTTAAAGCATGAAAATACAAGAGCAAAGTTTTATGCACAAATATTTTACTTAAAAAACTCTCGATCTTGATACAAAACGGTTGTATTTGATTTATTCGTCCGCATAAAGTTCTGAAATGCAGCACCGAGTGCGTTCAGAAATCTAGATGCCCACGAACACTCCCGCATTGCGGCTATTTGAATGACATCACAGGTGCCGACGTGTATGGTGGAGTCACTTAGTAGCATCACATGCCAGGGCATTCTTGAATGTACCCACAATCTGTGAAAAAATATACATTTATTTTTACTATACGAGATATAGTAACAAGACGAGCAAGTCATGCCCCTGATAGTAAGGGACATGTCTGCTTAAAACTACACAGTGCCACACGGATCTGTTTGTGACATAAGAGAGAGGAACAAGTCGTATTCCTGATGGTAAGTCTGTCACGTCTGCCCATAATAACAGAGAACCTTCTTGGCTCTGCGCTGCACTCGTCACCCATAAATTTAATATGTTATATCACTGTGCCCAGTAATTACGCTGTCATAATTTCCCTTGAAACCGGAATACAGCAAACCTTACGCATTACTGCTTGATAGGTAGGGCAGTTATTCTAACTGTATGTAATGCAGTGGTACTACCACTTTAAAAAGGAGAGGAAATGAGAAAAATTACAGGAGTTACTGTTAACTATTTCCGAACTATCTTGAAGACGAGCAACCAATGCTTGAAAAAATTGATTATCAGTTATGCACTCTTAAATAAAAAAATACTTTACTTTACTTTGATCTTTTAAATATCTTTGAATTTACAAAAGTCACCTGCAAAAATGCCGTCCGGGTTGAAACGACACTTCAGTGCCTTCGTATCCTCGAGTTTGTAAGTATGTTTTAGGTTTTGGCATAGCACAGTCATCAAACCAATCGAATTTCTCTACTAGTACATAACCAGGCTCCACGTAGTCTTCTTTCGGTGCGCCTGCATGCAAAAACACTCTTGGATGCGGCATGCCACATGATATCCTTAATAAATTCTCCTCTGGACTGTCTATTTGAAGGTAAAGTGGTGCAGTTTTGGATGCGGGAATGTCGATCTCTTTGTTTATAGGTAATTTCGTAACTTTAAATGTTGGATTGCTTGCGATCGAACAGAACTGATACATAGACGGATAGTAAAGAAATCTGACGTTCTTCATAAGTTTCTGCATCTGAGGGATAAATATGAACTTATTATACTTACACCAATAACCATGAACTCTGATTATAATGATTCAATTATTATTTAATAAGTAATATAACGTGCAGAAAGCATGCAAGTCTTTTAACAAGGCATTCATTTTGCTTTTATTTCAACTGTATATATTATTTTTATCTCCGGAATTAATTGGATGTGAATTAAAAAAACTCACAGTATCAAAGTGTACCCAATCGCGCATTTCTTCTTTTGTTTGAGGTGTTAACGTTTGATTGGTTGTAGTAGACCGGTTAACCGCCTTAGCCGATTTCCTTACCTGAAATAGAACCAAAACAATATTTCAAGTGTACTTTCGTTGAGGTGATTTTTTGGACTTCAAATAGTATTTCAATAATTCTTACCGCTGGGTTCGTCTTCCCGTGTTCCTCTCGAAAGAAAAAAGTTATCTGAAATATATTAAAGATACAAATAATGCAATCTACATTTATCGTTTTAAATAAAGATAAAAATTAAATATTTAAATTTTCTGATCAATCGAAATTATTACTAACCGGGAGTTTGATTATGCAGAAACAAAAACATCAAAATTCAGTTTTGTTCAAACAAATTCATATATATCTTACGGAAAATTTTGATAAAACAACTAAATCGTCTTAAACTTTTTAAGGTCGATTTGTAAACTCATATACAATATTAGCATATTAAAAGTAATATTTTCTAGAGTTATTCCGAAAGTAGAAGGGATAGTAGAAAAGATACTATTAATGGAAAATATTACGTAGGATTTTATTCAATATAAAAGTTTCAAGTTACGTAAAAAGGGAATTTACGTAAAAATATTGCTACTCACCGAGTCAGTACTTTGGACATCTAATAGGTGTGGAGCAAGAGACAGTTTCAGTAAGCCATTCATTTTCAAAAATCTCGTCCTTGGGCAATCGTACGCCTCGTACAAACCATGTTTCTTGGCCCAATCAATCCACCTATAATGCTTCCATAAGGCCACTTCTAAAAACACAGTGTTTATGTAATTTTCATTTTTAAAATATGCCCTCAAACTTAGAAACATTAAGGAGATTAATATCTCTAAGTAGTAATATCCCTTTATTGCAGAGGTTTTCAATATAAAATCACTCGCATATCCAGAAAAGAACATCCAGACTCGGAAAAAATATTTATGATTCACAAAAATTGTACTTTGCTTAGGGATCGAATACACAAGACGTTCATATAATAGCAGTTGGCTAGGTGACCACTGAAATCATTACATCATCCGTACCCTAACAATAATTAACAAAATCCCTCAATTTCTGCTCAAATTATTGTTATTATCATTAAAAATGTGTTTATATGTTTTCCCAATTAAAAACAAATAATACTGTTGTAAATTTACACTAAATAGCAAATATCAAACTACCAAATACTTATGGACAACTGTAATACAGAAAGTTTTGACGATATCGTGTCCTCCTCACTCTTTCCTCTTCTCTCCTGCTGTCGAACTCACTATTTGAATCATAAAAGTATGAAGAATTCTCCTTTAGGGGAGTTTTTAACTTCGTATTACTTTTCAATCAACAATTATATGTATATTATTGTATTTTATTGAGAAATTATGTGAAAAGAAAAACAATTATATTAATATTATTGTATTATATTTTATTTAGACAAAACAATTGGATTACCGGGTTCTGGCAATGGCTTCTTTAGCGGCAAATCTCTAGCCATAACGATTAATAGTTGCATCTCAAATGCTGGCGTTATCCCAGGTAGCGTATAGGGTGGAAAGTTTCTCGTGTCTTGCATCGAAATCGTTGCCAATGACCGGTGCTACAATAATTTATATAGAATAACCTTAACCTATTTATTATATTATATTACATGTATTGAAATTGTGTTTGAAGAGTATTAAATATTGAATACCTTAAAAACAAATACATCCTTATTGCTGGGCTTCTTAGCTTTAGTTTTAACAGTACTAGTTATTGTTTCGTCATCATCATCCCATACAAATTGTGGCACTTCCGAGGATATACGTTTCCATAACAGATCAGTATCTATATCAGAAAACGAAACATAACATTATCAAAAAGTACTTAATCAAAAGTTGTATAATTTTTTTAGGAATTATAAATTTTATTTATTACAGTTAAACTATTAGACACTTAGACAGTCGGGGATTCGAGAAATTAAGAATGGAATCACTTTGGATATCCGCAATCAATTTTTATCTAATATGTATGGAGCAAGAGTCAGTTTTAGTAAATCACCAGCAGTTACTTTATGGTGATTAAAACAACGTATATCGGTAATACAGGTTTTATTTTACCATCAATTATTAAGCTCAAGGTCATAGCTCCGGTAAGGGCATGCATACTGTCGAAATCGCTAAACGGCTCGTCCTCGTAATCATCTGATTGTTCATCGGAATCCATACGGGGAGCAGCTAATTTCAACAGCGCCTGTAATTTTAATTTATTCCAAAGTAACCCACTTCATTGATTTAATAAATCTTAGAACTTTTTTTACAAAGAGCGAGGGTAGGCTTAGTGTGGCGACATTTTTTTGTCGTTGTCGCTAATTGTTAACCATTTGACAATTCGACTATAATTAATTGTTAATCAAATTGAAGAAGATTTTAATCGCTTTAGTTTTCATTGCTTTGTAATGTGGATCTGATATCAAATGTAGAAGTTGTCTCCCCTGCCCCGAGAATTTCACTAAGAACTTACAATAAAAATGCCATATCAAAATCGGTTTTCAATTGGCGGATATGGCTTAACATTTGTGTGTTTTATCCTACACGCAATATAATATCTCCTCATCCTACGAAGCCTGTTCTTTTTTTAAGATGACGAGTGAGTCGTGACCTGTTTGCAACCATAACGCCTTCCTGTAACAACACGGTACTACACTGAACGTCTTTGGCAATCACGCAGAGATATAAGATGGTATCTATCTTTGCTCAGTAATTACACTGACATCAATACTCTTCCAACGGGAATACAGTACTGCTCACACTACTGCTTGGCGGCAGAATAACTTGCAGTGCAGTAGGGCGGTAATCCCAGACGGTCTCTACATAATTCCTACCACTTAGAAATACCTTTCAGAGAACAGTCACCAACTCACCTTACATATTAATAAGGGCCATAAAGTTACTAATGGTGTTGACACAATAGAAGCTGCTTGTTTCCCTTTTTCGGGTTTTATGGTGTTTTGGTTGAAGGATGGTGCAAAGGGCAGTAACGGCGATTCCTTTGCGTCGACAGGCACCTGGTCGCTCACCCATACGCAGCGCCAAGCTCCAATATAGTAAAGACGTACAAGATAGCAGCCTGAGGATCATAATTCGAATAAATCACAGAATTCAACCAGATTTTTTCAGTATTATAATAAATGAATTGAATTGAATTTAAATCTACATAATTTTTGGTATAAAACCATATAATGTTTAACGCGACTTGAAAGTCTAGCTCTTGTTTTTGCCACCATAATTACTTGTCAACTAAAAACAACTTCATGATAAAGATTGCAACGACCCACGATCTACGTCTCACGTAATAAAATATATTTACAATTAAAGAACTTGCTACTCCTGCTAGAATTATTACCATAAATAATTATGGTCTTATGAATTATATTTATTTGGCAGAGCATAACTTTTAATCTAAATAAAAAAAATATGAATTTTAAAAATGAAGTATACCAAACGATACTTACCATTTTTCGACAATGTAGGACGATGTTGCTGACCGCCCCCGTGCTTTAGCCCCGGCGAGTAAATGTGATATCGGGCTCGCCATCCCTCCGGTGGCATATTGAAAACAAAATTTTCCCACTGATGTTCAACCTAAAAGTTATCAAATAATTTGCTTGTAATAGGACTTCCTTG
>DWGO01000371.1:0-12730 GCA_018247635.1 Eurytides dolicaon deicoon
CCCCCTTTTTTTTTTTATTTTCCCGCCCCCCCCTTTTTTTTATTATTTCTTTTGGTTGGTTGTTTTTTTTTTTTTTTTTTTTTTTTTTTTTTTTTTTTTTTTTTTTTTTTTTTTTTTTTTTTTCTATTTTCCTTTGACTGGAGTCAAAGCCTTTGTTATAATCTAATTTAATCTTTCATTCCAGTTCTGTCATTTATGCCTCTCGCACTTTTATGCTTCATACTATATCTTTCTTTTATTCATTCTCTTTCATTCTTTTACCGGTGGGCTTCCGGTCTACTACTATTGTCTATTGTTACATTTTTATTTCGGGATGTTAGGGTACAGATGACACAGTTGAACTTTATTTCAAACAACAAAATAAATGAGAAGGATATACAAATATTACATTTTTGTGTTTTGTTCTTTACATACTTTTTTCTTATTCTATCTTATATTTAAATCTATTTACAATTTTTTGGGAATTTGAACTGAAAGTTTTGTGTATACAATATTCTACTATATCCTATCCTATCATCATACTTATATCTATGTCTTATTTCTATCTATAACTATATACATTAATTTTAGACAATAGTCTAAAAACTCTTGCCTGAGATTTCCTGACATAATGTCTGGAATGCTATCTGCTGTTAACCTTTTACCTATTTTTTGTTCTAAATTGTATTTATCTTTACAAAACACTGGGCATTCCAATATTATATGGGGAACAGTCTCACTGATGTTAGGATCGCATATGCACCCGGGACTGGACTTACATTTGAAGCGGTGCAGGTATTCCGATGTTCCTCCGTGGCCCGTGAGTAATTGGGTGATTTGGCAACTTGGCTCGAATTTCTTTATTATTTTATAGGCGGTTGCCACATTTGGCAGAAACATCTTGGTGACTTTTGCCACGTCGCCTGATTCGTACCTTTCGCCCCACTCCCGAAGCGATTCTGTCCTCAGAGTCCGCTTTACGAAGGAGACGGGGCACAAGTCGTAGTCTGGTTTTCTTTTAGTTGAGGCGATGGCGGCCTCTTTGGCCAGATGGTCGGCTCTCTCATTGCCCTCCAGTCCGACATGAGCTTTGATCCAGAAAAGATGCAAAGTTTTGTTCTGCTGAGAAATGTTGGAGATGTTCTCACGCGTCTCTGTCGCTAAGGGATGAAGGGCTCCGAGATTGATGACTGTTTGTAATGCTGCCATCGAGTCACTGTAGATGGCAAATGTGTTTGCATTGTGTTCCTTTATTTTCTTTGTTGCAGCACAGATGGCGAGTAATTCTGCTTGGTATACTGTGCAGTACGATGGTAAGCAGAGTTTGATGGTCTTAGTTTCCTTGCCGCCCTCCCACATGGAGAGCGCAGCGCCAACCTTCCCGTCCATCTTGCTGCCGTCGGTGAAGATTTTGACTGCACAGTCGCTGTTCGCGTCAACGTCATCTTGGTTTCTCAAGCAAATCAACTCCATCTGTGAGGTTCGTGCAGGATGCGGGGCTTCTGTCGCTGGAGTCGGTCGCTCGATCTCCCTGTCACCCAACTCCGACATGGCCGCTCCTTTCTTGATCCTATAGAGTGATGCTGCCTCGCGTACCCGAAGATCAAGTGGGAGCACTCCCGTCAAGGCCAGGGCAGAGTTCAGGGAGACCGTGCGGTATGCTCTACACATTTTCTGCGCGAAGCCTCTCTGCATTGTGCTCAGCTGTTTTTGCACTCCAATTTTCTCCGCAGCAGAACCCCAGACGCCAGCCCCGTACAGCACTATGGGCTCAACGACTGCAACGTAAATGGTGCGAACCACCTCTGGATGAAGACCCCAACTCGCTTTGGCGGCTCTTGCGAGCTGTTTATATATTCCAATCGCTTTTCTGCATGTATTGGCCACATGGGTGTTGTACGTGAGTTTGTTGTCTATAGTGACTCCAAGAATTTTGATTTCTTTGGTTATGGCAATGTCGATCCCGCCCATGTGTAGGTGTGGAATGTCGAATTTGAGCTTACGCGTTATTATCATAGCGTTGGTCTTATGCGGTGCGAATTTGAGCTTATTTTCGACACCCCACTCCCGCACACGTTCGAGAGCGACATTGGCCTGCCTTTGCACCTCTAGTGCCGTTGTACCATCAAAGACCATTATAATGTCGTCGGCGAAGGCTTGTGCGTAGAATCCTTTGCTCTCTAAGCTCTTAAGTAGTGGGTCCAACATGATGTTCCATAGTATGGGCCCACCTATTGAGCCTTGGACGCATCCTTTGTTTGTCGCCTTGGTGTATGTCTCGCCGCTGTACCTTACCGTTACTCTCCGGTGTTCGAGGTAACTTCCTATCATCCTTCTGATGTTGGTGGGGCACTTCCTTTCTGCTAGTTGGACTTTTATGGCAGGCCACCAGGCACTGTCAAAGGCGCCCTCTATATCCAAGGACACCATCGCGATAATTTTCTTCTCTTGGAGTTTCATGTCAACGTGGTGAATAAGCTTACAGAGGGCGTCTTCACAGCTCCGTTGTGGTATGAAGCCAAACTGATTCGGGCTTAGTCCGGGTAGCAGGTGGTATTTTAGCCTGGCGACTATCATTTTTTCAAAAATTTTCCCTAACACGGGCAGCAGTCCGATGGGGCGATAGGATTTCGGGGTCGTGTACTTGTCTTTTCCTGGTTTCCTGAGAACTATGACCGTGGCCTCTTTCCAAGCTGTTGGGAAGTGATGTAGTTCGAGGCATTTGTTTAGTACTTCCAGGAAAAGACTGGGCTCATTTCTGATAACTTGGCAACATATGTCCGACGTGAAGCCGTCGGCGCCGGGAGCTTTTTTTGGGTTAAATGTGTCCATTGCGCTAAAAAGTTCGGTTTGGGTAAATGGCGGGTCTTGTGCATCGCCCTCTTGTTCCTTGTTCGCTTTCTGCGCAAGGTTACGTATCTCCCGGTGTACTGGGTTGTCATTCTCTTCCAGGTCTTCGGGGTAGAATGTTTCTGCCAGTAGTTTGACCGAGCCCTTTGCGTCCAATGTCTTGTCATTTTCTTTTAATAGAATGTCTTCTTCCCTCTTGGTGGTTCTCCCTATTACCCTATATATTCCGTCCCACAATGATTCTTTTTCTTGTGAATTACAGAAGTTTTTCCAGCTGTCGATCTGGGCCTTTTTTGCTGCTAGCTCATACTCTTCTTTGTGTTTTGAGTATTCTTCATATACTTTTGCTTTTCGTATCGGTGCGGCGTTCCTGATTCTGCGTTTTCTGGTGGTGACTTCTTGTTTCATCTTCGCAAGTTCCTCCGTCCACCAAGGTAAGGTAAGTGTCTCAGCATTTTTCTTTTTGGGGATGGCTTTGTTGCAGGTTTCCGTTATTACGGTGTTGTAGTCTTCTATGAATTTATCTAGTTGGTCTATTGTTTTGATTTTTTGAATTCCTGTCTTTGTGAGTTCGTAATCTATTTTAAGTTGGTTGAGTTTTTCATGAAACTCAACCCATTTCGCTTTTTTGGTATTGTATAACCTCGTTGTTCTGATGACACTTACCCCTTCTGATTTCTTCAGTTTAATGCTGAAGCTAATCCCGTTGTGGTCGGAACTTGTTAGGTTTTCAACTACCGTCCAGTCTTCCACCAGGTCTAGCAAGTCAGGAGTGCAGGCCGTCACGTCCACGTAGCTCGAGTATCTTTTGTTCCCTCGGATAGTGTCAAAAGTTGGGGTTTCACCGCGGTTTAATATTTGCAGGCCCAGTTCGTGGAATGCTCCTGCTGTCTCATCTCCCCTGTGGTCGATCAGCTGGCTTCCCCACCAGGTGCTTTTAGCATTCACGTCACCACCGATGATTGTCTTTCCCGTTTTAATGGTCTTGATTATTTTTGTTATATGTTCCAGGTATGGTTCAATTGGTAGGTCCGGTTCAAAGTAGCACGAAATCAGTGTGAGTTTCCATGATTTCGTAGCTACGCTCATCACTACGATGTTATCTGTGGTGAGTTCGGGGTGTTGTGTTATGTCTATGTGTGGGTCAAATATTGCAATTGCAGCTTTGGTTGAGCCTTCTCCGGTGTTTTGGAAGATTTTGACCCCACGGTATGCCCTCATTCGACCAGACCCACCCACGTATGGCTCCTGTAGCAATGCTATTGCCGCTTTCCTTTTTGTTGCTTCTACAAGCATCTCTTCCGTGGCTAGTTTCTTGCGTTGCAAGTTGCTTTGGAGCACTCGATATCTGATGTTGTCATTATGGCAGCCCTTAGCAATACGCCACAGACATTCGTGCTATGGCATCTCTCCTCTTACGTATTGGGCACTCTGTGCTGAAAGCGTTATGGTCGATGTATTCCTGCCTTGCTGCTTTGCAGTTTACACATGCTGGTACGCTTCCCGCCTTACACTCGGTGCAGTCCACCCTAAGGTGGGGCCCACCGCAATGGCTGCAGCAGTCTGTTGTTTCCACGCAGAATTTTTTGCTATGACCATAACCCAAACAGCGCGTGCACTGCACTAGTGGTGACTGGTCCGCCACACGAATACGTTGCAGATCTATGTATACCGTACCGGATTCAATCGCTCTTCTCCATATTGTGGGTGAGGTGCTGATGATAACATGGCTGGTGTGCGGGTTCCTTGCTTTACGCCTGTATTTTATTTCGATCCTGTCTTCCGTGTCATTTATGCCCTGGAGTAATCCTCGATTTTGGTTCCTGAATGCTTTCAGAATATCCTCATCGGTATTTACCAAGAGGACGTCCCTCAGCATCAGGAGAGGGTCTTTATTTTTAACTTCCTCTACAAGGAGATTTTTACCGGCACTTTCCAGCTTCTGTTTCACCTTTTGCCTATCTTCTTCGGATCCACAGCTCATTATGATCTTCCTATCTTTTCCTTTCCTAGTCCTTTCCACATTGATCCAGCCCTCTTTCGCGTCTACCACCTCTCTCACCTTCGTTAAGACTTGTTCCCCTGTGTCTCCTTCGTCCTGAGAAGTGACAACTACGGTGTGTAATGCGTTTTTTGGGGGGGAACGCTGTGTGGGGCGGATAGCCGTTATTTCAGCATATGTTCTGCTGGTTATTATCTGATTTTGTTGTTCTATCTTGTCCTTTAGTTCTTCTAGCTTCTTGTTGTTTTCTTCTATTAACTGGCTCTGTTTTTCCAGGTGTTCTAGAATACTATCTTTATCTTCTATGTTATCTACTCCAGTGTTTTCCTTAGGTGTTGTTTGTCCTTTTCCGGGTATTGTTTCCTCCTTTCCTTTCAGATTTGAATCTGTGCTGACTTCTTTCACAATCTGGTATAGTTGGTCCAGAGCTTTGGTAACCTCTATTTTTACCTCTGTCTTTAGGTTACGCGTGTTTGTCATGATGGTCTTTGCTTTGGTTATGCATGCTCTGGCTTCTGCAACTTTATTTGCATATTTTTTAGGGCTTCCAGTAGTTTCAGGTTTTTTATTTACGTTTCCAGGTTTGGGGTCTGTATGAGAAACCGGTTTTGTCTTTTGGCTTGTTTGCCCTGTTTGTGGTGACAGCGGGGATCTGGGTTTATCTTCCGCGCTTTTAGCCTCTAACTCTCCAGTGCTGCGTCTCATGTTGAGGGTTTGTGAAGAAACTACTTTTTCTGTTGAGTCAGTGTTTTTCAAGGGCTCATTTAGATCACTGGTTTTAGGGTCCATGTTGTTTGTTTCAATCGATGTTCTTACTCCAGAAAATATGGTCAAGTTTTGTCAATAGAGCAGGGGGAGTGAAGAGTTTCTGTTTAGATGGTTGCCGGGGGAATGCGTCAGTGATTTGTAAAGAGTAGAGATAATGGGAACAGAGATAAAATATAGATAGTAAAGTTCTGTCAGAGAAAATTAACTTAAAAAAAAAGGTTAAAATTAAATTTAAGTTTCTCTCATTGTCTACTCCGACTTTAGTTAAATATATATTTTGAAGATTTGGTGATTATTAAAATTGCTTCTTATTACTTAGATCCAATTGAGTTGGTATAAATTAAGATAATTTTAATTTGGTACACAAGTGAAAAGTTAAAATCAAATTTAAGTTTTCTTATTTTCTATTAGGTAAAAGGTTAAAATTAAATTTTTGTTTTCTTATTTTCTACACAAGTAAAAGGTTAAAATTAAGTTTAAGTTTCTCTTATTGTCTACTCCGACTCTAGTTAAATATATATTTTGAAGATTTGGTGATTATAAAAAATTGCTTCTTATTGCTTAGATCCAATTGAATTAGTATAAATTAAGATAATTTTAATTTGGTACACAAGTAAAAAGTTAAAATCAAATTTAAGTTTTCTTATTTTCTATTAAGTAAAAAGTTAAAATTAAATTTAAAGTTATTTAGACAGAATGACAAATTAAAATTTAAGTTAAGTTAATTATTGTATCTATTCAGTCTCTTATTTGTAGAGGGTTCTGGCAGTTGGAGTTTTTTAATTATAGTATTAATTTAATATCACCATTTAGAAAGATGTATCCTGATCGTATATTTATGGATATGATTTTAATTTAGCAATGGCATTGTTTCTAGAAAGCTACTTACTTAAATTTATTTATATGAGATTAAATTTAATTACATATGTGACAAAAGAGAACAGATTTGTTGTGTAAGTACAAGTTATATTTTAAGTGTGGATTATATATAGTCTGTGTATTTTTATCTTTTGTTTTGGTTAAAAATTATACCTAATTATGAATTTAACAAATATTGTAATCTCAATATTTTATTTTATCGAGTTTTATTTTTAATCTGTGTAGCTACTCTTATTTTAGTTCAGCTATCGGACTACAGAGGGCAGATATAGAGTATTTACTTATTTGAAATTTCTGTGATACTAACTAATTTTAATATTTGCTAATATCCTGCTAGTCTATATTCATGGATTTAGAAGATTTAGATACAGAGAGAACAATTTTTCTTTTGTTAGTATACAATTATAGTATTAGAAGTTATAAACATTATCGAGTTTTTAATAATCTGTGTAATTTTGAATTTATTATCTGTATATTTTACTTCTTCCCCTTGCCCCCAGGGGGCGGTTTTTAAGATAGAGTTTTAATATTTTGTTATAACTCCATTTATTTACAATTCTAAAATATAAAAAGTATTTTATGCAGTTTTAATTATTACAGTGAAAAGGTTGAATTTGGATTTAAGATGTTACACTTATATTTATGTGTATTTGTTTAGTTCCGCTATTCGCCACCAGAGGCGGTAATTTCTGAAAACTCTTATCAGTGAATTTCTTTAATAGATCGATGCATGGAAAATTTTTCACTTTTTATTTACAGGGTTTATTGAGTATTTTATTGGTTGATAATTATTGCTAACAATCAAAACTAATATCTATAATGAATTTTTAATGTTTTTCTTTTTATATTGGTGGCAAAAACGAAAAGAAGTTCAATGATAACTGAGAATTTCCAGTAAGGTTTTATTTGAATTTTGTCTATTTTACTCTACTTACAAATCTGAAATTTTGAATTTATGTAATTTATTATGGCCTTAACAATATTTCACTATTATTAAGGATTTCTATTTTTAAAGTGACGGTTATTTTTGAATATTTTACTATTTAGTTCTTATTTTTTCATCTTCCACTTAACTTTTTTGGGGTTTGTTGATGGCTCCCGGCTGCTTTTACTGCCGTCTATTGGATTTCAGTCACAAAAGTGACGGAAATTGTCCGGTTTGATGGACCAGTATTGCTTGAATTTCAGTTTTTTGGTTGTAGCTTCGTTGTTGTTGGCCAGAAAAATCCGAAATTTCTCTGGGATGTAGAGGAGAAAACTATTCTTCAGGGTACACCTTGAACTGTGGGGGTTACCGCGGTGTATCAGGCGCCACTCAGCCTCAAAGTTCAGAACTTAACTGGAAATTTTGGTTTTTTGCTCGTAACTCCGGTATTTTTCACTGAAAAAATCCCAAATTGCACTGGTGTGTAGAAGAGAGTAATATGTTCTTTTTCACACTTCGAAATATAGGGGTCGTCGCGGCAAATTTAGCAGCGCACGGCTCTGAAGCGCGAAAGATCTCAAAAAACGCAGTTTTTTGGTTGTAACTTTTACACTATTTGGGACAGCACAAAACAAATTATATCACCGTATAGCTAACGCCAGCGCGCAACTTTTGATGTATAACACTAGTGTATTAACGACAAAAAACCTACTACGACGATTTTTAGAACGCGGAGCGTATCGAAAACGTGACGCACGGGACGCGAGGAGCGAGCGGAATGTTTTTCCTGATTCCCCCGACATGTTTTGATCAGGGCCTTTGTTTATCATGTTTTTTATTTATTTTTCTTTTTTATTTTGTTTTGTTTTTATGGTGTTGCATTTTTTCCATATTTCCACATATCTTTTTTCCACAATTCCAAAATCTTATTTCACTTATTACATTTGTTTCTGTTATTACTATTTACATTTATATTTCTTAATTCTAAATTTTTAACAAACTTATATTTCTTAACAATATACTTTTATTCTCTTTACTTAACAATCCTTTACTGTACTAATTTAGTTATGCTTATTACTATTTATTTACATGTTTTCAACTTTCTATACCTATGTCTATTGTTATTTGTCTATTACATTAGTCTTTACTTCTTTTCCCTCAACCATTCTTTATTCTTTATTCTAGCTTACTATACTACTTTAATATTTCCTGGTTACACATTTGGTTATACATTTTATTTTATTTACTATAGTTTAGTATCTACTTTTTCTTATCTAATATTTAGAATTGATCGATATACGTTCATGTATATTTACAATTTCTATTTTTTGCTCTTCAATTAATTCTATTATTATTTACTTTTTCTTATTTTATATTTCGAACTATAAGTTCGTACTTTATTTTATTTAACCTTTTACATTTTCAGGACCCGCTACAAATAGTGCTAGTTTCAGTAGACAATTTGGCTTTTCCCTATGTCAAAACTGTTGTGTCATTGTCAAATGCTACATCCCTTCCACCCGTCCTATCCCCAATGTATCACATTTTTTATTATTCCCTTCCTAGAATACTTGTGCTTTTTTATTTCGTGTATGATTCCAGTTAAGGAATATTTAGTGCTCATTTGGATTCTATGGGATTTAAAGGCTCAGTTTTGTTTTTTCGGTATAACAAGCTCGTCTGCAACTGTCTTACTTTTCCTGATTTTGCCGTTTTTTCAGTCTCCACTTTGATTTGCTCTCGAGTGGTGTGATAGGTGTTACAGCTCTTTGTACCACTCTTCGGCGTTGTGAAGTCAGCTTCTGATTTTTCCGTATTCATTTGCGATCTCGTTAAATGCTTATCATTTAACGTTTGAATAATGTTTCCAAGGTCATTTCGGTTTCTGACTTCACATCGTCGCTTTCTTCCGATCAGGGCATCGGTATCCCCTGGGGTCATCTCAGCAGTAAGCTATAGATGACCTTGCCAGGGCATCCCACTTTTTCCTGACGGGGCAGTCGGGATCAAAGGCATTGTGATCACTTTTTTCCAGTTTCGCTTTCACGCAGTTTCTGCATGATGGTATTCCTCCCGAGAGCTGCTCAGGACACCCGGACCTAAGGTGAGGACCTCCACAGTGGCTGCAACTGTCCGCACCTTCTGTGCAAAGCTTCTTGCTGTGCCCATACCCCAGGCATCGGGTGCACTGAATGAGTGGTGACTGATCTCCTATTCGTACTCTTTGCAGGTCCACGTATAAATTTTCCCGATCTGTCATGAGACTCCAAATCCTAGGTGACACCTTTAGGATGATGTGGCAAGTGAGCGGATTTCTGGTCTTTTTCCTGAACAAGACTGACATCCTATTTTCTTGCTCACTCACCTGCCCCAGCCAGCTGCTGTTCTGCTTGTATATAGCTTTTATGATGTCGCTGTCGGAGTTGTAGGCCATGACGTCTCGAAGTATAACCAGGGGATCTTTGTTTTGAACTTCTTCTACTATTAATTGTCTTTTTCCTTCTTTCTGTATCTTTTCTTTTACCTTCTGTAGCTCTTCTTTATTACTGCAACCCACAATTATTTTTCTGTCCTTGGCTTTCCTTACTTTAACTATTTTTAGGCCCTCTTCTTTCGCATTGATAACATTTCGTACTCTGTCTAGTACTTGATCCCCTGTCTCTATCATATCCACTGAAGTTATGGCCACTGAGTGTACCGCAACTTCCTTGTGTATCGATGGTTTGGTTTTTCCCCCTGTTATAACGGCATACGTTTTATTATTTTTCTCCTCTCGATCTTTAATAATTTCCCGCAATTCCTTTATTTCCTTTCTATTGTCCTCCAATAACCTCCCATGTTCTTCCAACTTTTTCATAATCTTATCTTCTCTACTCTCTTCAATCTCCACTCTCCTTTCTGTTTCCACTTTTGTAGTGTCTTTACTCTCCTGTTCTTCTCTTTCTTTCTCTGCCTCTTTCACCATTTTGTAGAGCCTCTCGATCATCTGAGTTACCT
This sequence comes from Eurytides dolicaon deicoon, assembly GCA_018247635.1. Lineage (NCBI taxonomy): Eukaryota > Metazoa > Arthropoda > Insecta > Lepidoptera > Papilionidae > Eurytides > Eurytides dolicaon. The sequence goes on from DWGO01000371.1 coordinate 10,401, forward strand.
CTTGTTTAATGTCGGTCCTCAAATTCCTCGAGTTACTCAGGTGCAATTTAGCCTTGTTTAAGCAGGCTTTTGCCTCTGCAACTCTGTCAACATAGACTTCTTTTCCTTTCTCTATTGTCGGGTTTATTGCGGGAGGTTTTTGTTTTGGATTTACCCCCATCGTTGTCTTCTTACCTCCTTCTGTTGTTTTGTCAGTTCCGTTTTTATCGGACTCCCATTTATCTATGCTCTTTCTGACATTCTGGCTTTTATTGCCCTTGTCGTCCACCGACAACCGAGATGTACCAGCCACCTCATCCTGTCTGGGTGATGATTCCCTGTCTTTGTACATCTTTTTGGAAGGGGTACGCATGCCAAACATCTTTCAGAAGAGAGAAGGGGGGTGGGGGGGGGAATGCGTCAACTTTTAAAACTTTATTTAATTTTAGTCAAGTGTCAAATGTATATATAAATAGTAATATTTTGTCAATGTATAGTCAATATAATTATATGTATATAAGTATATGTCTGTATATGTCCCTGAAACTAGCCTATATGTATAGGTACAGGCTGTCCAAAATTTTTCTCTTTGGCTCTATGTAGAGCTTTGTTATAAGTTTTTTATTTATACTTCTATTACAATAATAATAGAGTCTCTTAAGAGAGCAATCAGAATCACTCTGATTTACAAAAAATTTTTGACTCTACCTAGAGTCGTCTTAAATTTTAAAAATATTTTTCTAAATATTGTTGGACTATACAGACTGTTGTATTGGCCTATCAGAGCTCTTTTATTTGAGCCCAAACACGGCTGTCCAATTATATCTAGAAGGCCTTTTACGCCTGTCCGAAAATTCCAAAATGGCGGCGGTCAAATGATTACCACCAGTCAAATCTATTTGTGGCGCTCTTTAAAAAGAGCCCAAACTCAGTACAATTTGGCCTATTTGTTACGGAGTTATTTAGCTTTAAAGATTTTCAATATGGCGTCCAATATGGCGGCCAAATTTAAAACCCCCGTATCTCCCGATCTATACGTCGTAGAAAGTCGAGTGATGGGTCCCCGTAAAGGTCCCGTCGAGGTCTATCCGTATGTGTCGAAAACCGACCTCTGTTCTACCACTCCACCTGGGTTCGGTTTTCACCACTACCAACTGCCCCCGACTAAGCACTGCACTAGGCCCAAAACCCCAGATTTCCACGACCCTCCGTTCAGGAGATACTAAAGTTTTAATTTTTCAAGATGGCCGCCAAGATGGCCGCCAATGTCTTTCTAAATTTTTAATATTTGTTTTTTAAGGCAGTTTCTGCACGAATCTAGCCGTGTTTGGACTCTACAGATAGGTCTTATAATACGGAATCTTAATATCTAGGAATTTGTCCGATTTGATGCCCCCTCGATTTTTAATTCCTCAAAAACACTTAATTTTAACAGTTTTTATGTTCTTAAAAATCTAAAAATGATCCAAAAATTTTGAAAAAATTTACATGGATTAGAGGGCTTTTTCTACGTAAGATTTTATAATATATTCACCCTTTTGTTGCAAAATAGGGTGTACAGAAATGTTTAAATTTTTTAAAATGTTATAACTTTGTCAATTTAATCGAAAAAATTTTGTTATTTTTTATAGTTATACTCCTTAATGTCCTTTAGAATCTACAATTTTTTAAGAACACCGTCGTCGATCTTGTTTTTGAGTTACGATTTTTTGAAAATTGTCGAATTTTTCCAAGGGCTATAACTTATGATCCACTTAACTTTTCGACAAGATTCGAACGTCTCCCGGCTGCTCTCGATGACGGCTACTGGATTCCGTCACCAAAAATGGCCGGAAGTTGCTGGATCGATGACCTCGAGACCACGTGGTACTTGTTTTTCTGGCTGTAACTCCTCGGTTATCAGCCAGAAAAATCTAGATTTCCGCTCACGTATAGAGGTTCCTAGCCGCTTTAAGGCCGCACAAAAATATATATATGTCGTCGCGACAAATCTCGCGGCGTTTCGCCTCAAAGTTTTCTTAACCTCAAAAAACTTAGTTTTCGGCTAATAACTTTTTTGCACTTTCACTTTCACGCAAAATTTTTATACGTCACTATGCGTCTCGCGATTGCGCAACTTTTGATATATCACACGTTGCGATTGGTCACAAAAAACCTATTTTTCAGAATTTTCGAATCGCGTAATTGACTTAGAAAATTCACGGAGCGTCACGGGCGACTTGGGCACCAGGTGCTCGGGACGGGCGTTCACACCGGACTGGGTTAGGTTAGGTTAGATTAGGTTAGGTTAAGTTAGGTTAGGTGAGGGGAGGTTAGGGTAGGTGTTTGTTTTTTTTGTTTTTTTTTTGGGT
>DWGO01000372.1:0-12730 GCA_018247635.1 Eurytides dolicaon deicoon
TATATATATATATATATATAATGTTAATTACTTTACGTTATAACAGATTCCAGAGTAAATATATTCAAATACGATTATTATCGTCCAAAAGAGGAAAAAAACATTTACAATGAATTATTTTGCACGCGTGCATACGCGTACAAAACAAAGAGGATTCTTTGTTTTACTCGTCTAATTCTGGGACTAGGTATAGCGGCCAGGGCCTGCTTCACCTGGGCTGGATTATGCAACCCGATTGCAGCGCGACTGATATGATAAGTATGAACAAACGTTCATACGTATCATATCAAAATATTTATAAATCCATCCATCCATCCGGACATCAGTTGAATAAACGCCAAACTGAAGCTGTAACCTCCCTTTAAATAAAGAGCAAAGGAGTTTTGATCGGTTCTGTTTGTTTAACCACATATTAGGAGGTCGTGTTTAGAATTTTAATCGGAAATTAGTGTGATTATTGAAACATTATTTTATTAAACCAATATTTAAAAATGTGACAAGCAATCGTCCATTGTTTTGACTAAAACTACACTAAATTTAATGACATTGATCTCTTTTTGATATTTCTTTGACATAGTAATATTACTGAAAAATCTTGTTTCGGCGGCAAAATTTCTTACCTTGTTTCCCTTCTCCGTCGTCAGTCAAAGACTTGTAGCGTGGACTGACCACTTTTGTTGTTATTTTTACCTTGGCACGGGCTTGTATATCATCGGCGATATCATTCCTTAAGTCATTGTAGACTCTGATAAAAAATAGAACGTTTTCACTAAAATAACTAGTATGAAGTTAAAAAGTACTTCTGCTTCTTATAAAATAAAAGTAAAAGAACGAAATCGAGATTTAATAAACTAGAGCTGGTAAAAATTATTATGGTGGAGTTTATAAAATAGGATATATACAACAGGTCATGTCGTTTAGTCAGGTAATATTGTCGCGCATGCGTATGGCACATATATTTTTTTTTAATTTTGTGGGAGTTCACCGCACCAGCGCTCCTATGAGCGAGCCGCCTGTGCTATTGATAGATGTTATCTCTAATGGTAAATATATACTATAATAAAATTTAGGTCGTTATCAAATATTTGTTCATAACCCAAAAACTTTTAAATGTCGTAGGACGCTTGCAGAGTCCGACTGGGGAGGTAACATTGCATTGCCAGATATTCTGCAGCCAAGCAGTAGGGCGTATTCACTACTGTGTTCCAGTTTGAAGGGCAATGATGCCAGTGAAATTACAGGGCAACAATCTCAATCAAACAATCTCTGGGCGACGAGAATGTAGCACAGAGCACGCTTTGTGTGGTACTGTGTTGTTATGGGCAGGCTCCTGTATAAACTGACGTTGATCCTTTCAGTCTTTACGGCTCTGTAAAGCTTCATCGGATCACGCGTGTATGGGCAGGCGTGACGCCACCAGGTGGGCGACATGCTCGTCTCGTCACTTTATCTCGTAAAAAAAAGAAACTTAATACCAGTAAAAGAAATGTTAATAAAGCCTATAGTAACGTACAGCGGTTTTTATACTTTAAACTTTGGTAAGTCTATCTCAATCAATAAAGCAATTCTTGCGATATCTAAACTGTAAAAAAGAATGGACTTTTATTCTTATTCATGATGTTTTAACATCTTTCGCGTTTCGTCTATTGCGCAATAATATGTTTCCGCATAACTATAATAACTTGAGTGAATACAGTTGCAGTATACTCTTATATTATAAAATCAAGTCTTAAAATCGTGTACATACACTAAAGGGCAGAGTAAAATCCTCTGGGTCAACAAATACAATAATATAATCCATAAATTATGGATGAAAGTAATAACGACAAGTGCATAACGTGTTTTATGAATATTAGTTACGTACAGAGACGAATTTGCCAGGTAAGTAAACCGGTACCCACACAATTTCGCGACCCCGTCACTTTAAGCTAGGAATTTATGCCGTCCAAAAACACTTCGATGGCTGTTTTTAATCTAATCTAATACCTATTCTAAAGGCAAGTTCATTCGTAGATCTCAGGTGTTAACAAGTGAAACCGTGACCTATATTAGACTGTGAGTTTAGAGGCCCACTTGTTGTGTCCTTTTCCCAGTCTATTGGCATTTCAAAATCCAAGACAACAAACTATTTGCAGTCTAATATATATACGTATTGACAATTGCCGAGCAACTTTGAGCAGACTAATAAAGTCAAACCTATGCGCAATATCTTGCAGCTTGTTGTCAACAACCTTTTCATCTTCAGTACGTGGGTCTTTTATGGGTGAACTTAGAATTGTCTGAGACTCTGACTCCAAAAGACGGCGGTAGCGAAGCACGGCCTTGATCATCTCTTTGCCACCCGCGAGTTTCTCACGCATTTCCTCGTTCCATAATTGTTCTAAAGTCCTAATAAAACATAATTTTAATGAATACCGAATAAATATGGGAAAAGTTAACGCTCAGATGATTAAATGGCCAATTAAGACCCATCGTTTAGCGTCAAATTAAACGAAATAAAATTCGTTGTAATCTTTTAAGAATTTACACAAAAAAAGCCTTGTACTAAGTCAGTCATCGAACTGAGGACAGGTTAACTGTTAAGTCACTGTGTTCATGACGGTGGCTTGAATATCGTCTAAAACGTGAGGACCATGCTTTAAGGATTCATGGAGTTCAAAATACTGAGTGCCACTATACTGTTACGGTTAAGTATATCGCCTACCATCGGGCGATGGTAGGCGATATACTACCACCTCGTCTTGCTCGTCTTGTCAATTTATTTCCTTAAAAAAGAAAGGATTGATATGCTTAACTTCTCTATTTTCTGAAAAATGGTGATTGATACGAGTATAACAGGAGCAGAAAGAACGTTGTCGGTTTTCTATAGTTTTACTTTTAAATATTAATACTTTATAATAATTACAAAGATTGTTTATATAGCAAAACAAGTACACAGTGCAAAACTAAATTTATGTTATTTATAGTTTGTTTACTATAAAATAATAATTCTATAGTTTAAGTAACAATATGATAGATAAATGTTTATACTTAATACCCTCTGATGATTTGTGAGCGGGGCTTGAGATCACCCTTGAGATGTAATTGTTTGTTCCTCAAATATAATGTAGTAGTAAATTTGCAGTTCTTTATTCAATTACTATGTTCAATATTGGACGTATTTACGAAATCCGACCATAGGCTTATAAAATGACAGTGAATGGTGGCTTATATTTTTTTTATTTAGTTTTATATACAAATTGCTAGTGCGGATATTGAATTTTGACATGGCTTTTATAATATAATATTTATACGAAAATGTTTAATTGAATGTTATTGGTAAATGTGCTCACTGGTAACTGTACCTTAAAACGTAAGCTCGCGGTAGCTTCGGCAATTCTATATTTTCAATTTCTTTTGGTTTTGGTCGATATCTCTCGTATGGTCGCATCCAATGATAGAAACCTTTTCCGGCGTCTTCTTTCAAGTCATTGTACTTCAGCTGCTTAGGTTTGTTCGAATATTTGGACCTCATAAACCATTTCTATTACGTGGACGTAATAATTAATACATTAAATAATAAAATATTGTATTATTCACAATTAACTTTTTTAGGATACATGGCGACGAGAGGAGCGAGTCAAGCGCTTGATTTTAAGTAACAAGCCTGTTCATAACAAAACAGTGCAAACAAAACTGCTTGTCCCTGCGCTACACTCGTTACCCAAAAATGTAAGATGTTATATATCTATGCCCAGTTAATTACTGGCAATATTGCTCTCTAAACCGGGAAAAGAACTTACACATTACTGCAAAAGGGTCCTACGACTTATAAAGATACTACTTTAAACTACATATCTACGTAAACACCGTAAATTTTGCTTGTAAGACGTCTGAAAAATTACAAAATTGGTCGTTCACACCTCAGATTACATGTCTCAGACGAAAATAAACGGCATTTTTTATAGGGTAAACCAGCGAGCAGCTCTTCTGATAGTAAGTAATCACCGCCGCCCATGGGCATTCGCAACATCTAGGGACTCACAAATGCGATGCCGGCCTTTAAGGTAATAATAGGCTCTCTTCTTGAAGGCCCCTAAGTCGTATCGGTCCAGAAATACCGCTGTTGGCAACTTGTTCCAAACGTTTGTTGTGCGAGGCATAAAATGCCGTAAGAAGCGCACGCTGGTGGATTTCCAGCCATCGAGATGGAAGCGATGGTATCTGACAGTCTGCCGAGTAGAATGGTGGCGAAATTTAGCAGCAGGTATTAGTCGGAACAATTCCTCTGAGCACTTCCCATGGTTCATTCTATACAATACGCAGAAAGATGAAACTTTTCTGCGTAGGGTCATGGGATCAAGACGATCGGAAAGGTTTAACCGTATTTATAACATATACTTTCAATGTTAATAGTGAAGAATAGTTAATATTTTTCATTGAGAAGCGGCGCGGCGATATGGATAAGGCGAATATAAAATCTGTCTACCTTCGTAAGCCGCTTTCAAAAGCTGGAATTTGATTTTCAAAAGCGACACTCGCAAGTCTGCAGTATTTTCATTTCGTTGAAAATTTGAAGCTTCACGAGTTTTGCGCTCCACTTACACCGGAGGGTCCAAAATAAAGTTTTAGAATTAATCACGCGATGGGTTTTTTTTTACGAAATAAAGCGACGAGTCGAACAGTCGTGCGCCTGATGGTACGCGTCACGCCTGCCCATAACAACACAGTATCATACTGAGCATGCTTGGCTCTGTGCTGCGCTCAAAAAATTGTACTTCCATTTAAACGAATTGTCCATGTGCACTTTTTATTTATATTAAATTTGATAGATTGCCGAAAAAAATTATGATTTTAAACAAAATTTTATAATTATCACACTTGATATTATTTTATTGGTTAATTTTGTTTAACCAGGACACTAGAGGTTTACATAGTACAGTTAAGTTACAAGGAGCATATAAGTATCATTAAAGTTTATGTATTCCTGCCACAACTTATATAATTTTTAAAATATTCACTTTCTAAAAAGGATATTTAAGGGGTAGACAACATTTAAGGTATATGTTATAAATAAGGTCGTCGACGATTCGAGTCGCTCTACGTTGGATGCGGTCAAAAGGAAGGAGCTGGTATTGAGGTGCCCCAGCCCAGAGATGCGAACAGTATTCCATGTGCGCCTGGACTTGCGCCTTATAAAGTTGGAGGCGGCGGCCCGACTGGAAATACTGTCTTGATCTGTTGAGTACACCGAGCTTTTTAGAAGACAATTTGGCTTTCCCTTCCAAATGACAAGGAAATTGAACGTCGCTCGATATGTCGACGCCAAGGATTCTGATTGAGGCTGCGGCGACACGGGGATATCTTTACAAAGAGAGGAGACACGACAATAGGTTTCTTTTTGGCAGTAAACGCGTAAACTTGTGTCTTCTTGGGATTAAATTGGACTAAATTTAGTCGGTCCCAGTCAGAGATTTTACTTAATAAAATCTCGACTTTAGACACAAGTTTGTTCCAGCACTCTTTGACGTTTTGACGTGTTCCTGAGAAACATTTGCCCGGCCGATATATAAGACATCACTCGTGCTGTCATCCGCATAACCCAAATTCATTGTTACGAATTTACAACAAATCATTGATAAGCAGAAACAGTGTGGGGGATAGCACACAGCCTTTTGGGACACCAGCATTCACGTGTTTTAAGAATAAGAAGAAGTATCTATTAAAACAAGAGTACAAATATTAACTTACTTCCGTTTCGGTGAGTTCAATAGGGGTAAGTATGGATATTAGAGCCCGGTTATCGCCGAAGGTATCGTATTGATTAATAGAGCACCACGGCTGAAAGCGGCACTGACTCTTGTACTGGTCCACCAGTATGCGGTGAATAAGCTCCGAGCAAGTCAAATCACTGTTAAAAAAGTTCATTTTCAATTACTTTTAAAAGAAATGTGGACGTTCCTACGAACATCTAATATCTTTACAAAATTTTTCAACGATATTTCTAAAACAACAACTAACATGAAAACTGTTTCTTAAAAAATACGTTAATTAGTGCCCTGCAATTGTTGTTTTAAATTACAAGTAATTTTAAATGCTGCGGAACTTATCGGAACTAAGTTAAACGGTAGTAATATTGAAATAATATTTTGCAATGAACGGTTATGTCAGTGACGTCTCTTTCTTATTTATTCAAATAACCTTGACTTATAAATAGAAGGCTTACAAATCTACCTACATATTTATTCCTAAACATATTGAAGTAACACGTGTTTATTGGTCAAGCTATTGAACGGGTATAACAGGAGTACTAAAAGAATTAAGGATTATACTTACCGATTAAGTACAAAAAATCGGTACAAATTTGCCTCATACAAATTTCTACATTTTCCTTGCAATGTAAGGCATGTCTCTGATACGTTTTCTATAGCCATTTCCTTTTTATTATGATCAGTTTCACTTTTATATGGTTCGTCTGCTACTCTAATTAATCCTTCGTCGTCAACGACAATTTTTTTTCCAAATGAATCCTTCATAGTAAGCCAATACTTATTTTTATCATGACAACTTTTTGTATCGTTTATATTAATTCTGGTTTTTGTAATAGAATGACACAGATGACATGCTTTAAAAATAATATCTAAATATTCCCCGTCAAAACTTGCAGTCGTCGATTCATCAAGGGAAAAATTGTAGTTGTTAGCAGTGTCCACTGAAAGACAAGCTTTATTGGCAGATTCTACAGTGATTAATCCCCTTGCTTTATCGATTACAATAGTAGCGAATTTAGCATGTTCAATAGTGTGAACTATCTGAACAGAAACAAAACCATCCACGCTTTTCTTTTTATCCTCCATATTTTCTTGCTGAGTATTGGTACCATCACAACTCATACTTAATCTTGCTTCACTTTTTTGTGATAGAGAACTTTTTGATGGTCTATTGGATTCATGGTTATTTGATTTTGATAACTTATCATTGTATTCAAGCAACTCGGGGTAAACTTCTTCGTCCTCAATATAATAAGTTGTTATAATTCTTGTATTATCGTGGAATGTTAAAATCTGGACACCGTCTTTATTTATAAGCAAGGTCGTGCCATCCATACGCCTTGAAAGTACTTCTCCTACACAGTAATCCACGGCGGTTCTTATTAAAACTTTTTCTGAACAAACAAGATGGTCATTTATCCACTTTTCCTTCAACCCGGTACCATCAATCCTTTCAAATTCATTAATAACAAACATATACCGCAGTGGTGTTTCTGTTTGATTTGTATTATTCAATGTAATTTTAGATGATTTTGAACCTGGTCTCCCAGTTTTATCTTTGCTTTTATTTTCTTTACCTTTTTTAATTTTATTTGAGCTAGTATTACTCTGAGCATCGCCATCAGCTACAGAGTTTATAGCTTTTTTTTCACATTTCGTAATCTTTAAGAAACTGCCATCTGGTCTAAAAACTTCTACAACGTTAGACTTTTTGAAAAGAATAACTTCGCCGTTTAAAGTAATACAACGCATATCTTCATCGACACATAATTTAGAAGTTATAAAAAACTGCTTGATGTGACTAATGACTGAAGAATTATTTTCGTGTACACTTTCTATTACAAGACCGTTAGGCCAAGTAATTATAAAGGAATGATACAAAGTGGCAAAAGTTTGTGTATTAGTCGAAGTGCTGCTCCTTTTAACCTTTAACTTACTTTGAGACTCTTTCGAATTACGTTTATTCAATGGACACGGACTAATGGCTGGTAAGGTCTTTTCATAGAAATTTTTCTTTAAATATATCATTACCAGATTTTTACACCCAATTCTAAATGATTGTGAATTATTTGCACAATCAAAGGTAGTCGCATTTTCTAATGTTTTCTGTATATAAAATTCATTGTCACCGTTACTTGAAGTAACCTTAACAATCAAATGCTCAATATTTATTGGAATAACGAAAGTATAATCGCTAGACACTTTAGATCCATCCTTAGAAAAGAAAACAGAATCTCTACCGAAGACCTCAATTCTTCTATTACTTAAATTATATCCGTTAAATGGTTTTATGTATTGGTTAGTCTCTGAAAGGGCGTCAACATTGACTTCTGTAATAGTTTCTTTAATATTTTTTTCTGTTTCTTGGCCCTTTAATGTCTTAGATTTTTGGATGCTTTTAGTATCTGACTCCGTCAAAGCAGATGATGTGGGCGGACTTTTTCCAAGAAACAAATTTGGGTCAACTTCCTCGTTAGAAACATTATCGAATTGAATTCGTTCTTGATATTTCAAAGATCCCTTCATTAATAACTCCGAATCTATTTCGTCGATATTTTCTATGCATGTTTTCGGAGGAACTTGATCCAAAGATTCCTTCCACTCTAGTTTTGTCTTCAGATCAGCAATCTCGTCATATATGTTTTCTTCTTTTTTGATCCATTCACATTGTTCTTCAAGAACAAAGTCAAAAAAATCTTGCAAACAAACAGGTGTAGGCAAATGACAACGCCATTCATCGCGTGATATCCCATCACCATCGTGATCATTAAAGAACATCATTACAAAGCTGTCAGTTATCTCACAATATTTGTAATTTAAGCAGTTGAATTTACCAAATGCGTCAAATAAAATTTGAACAGCATTACTGCCAGAAAAATCTTCGAAATAATCGAAATTATCCATAAAATGATTTAATGGTTGACCACTTATAATTTCGTCTGGATAAACAAGTTCACTTAAGTCAGGGCAATCGAAAAGAAATTTTATTGACTGTCCTTCTGTTTCAGTTTCGTTATCAAGTTCTTTAGAATAACTCTCACTTTGCACCATTAAGGGACTAGGTGCAGAGATCACACTGCTAGAGCAAAACAATGAAGCACTTTTTAAAAGGGGCTCAGCAGACATACTGCGTTTTAAATATATTTTCTTGAACTCGGAAATAGCACTTTGAGCAACAGTTTTCTTTCTTAATGAACCTTTATTATTGTAAAGTTTCCGTAAAGATAAGATATGAACAAGTCTGTTTAACAATGAATCATCCATGTCGTTTCTGTCAAAACATGGAAGCAAAGTATTTAAGTGAAAATTTACCTTTGCTTTTAAGGCATCTGATGGAATCTTTTGATTTTTCCATAAATTACAGAAAGGCATATGAAATAAAGAAGACAAAACGACATTGTCAAATTTAAGGTTGTCCAAATGAAAAATTGTACGTTTAGCACAATCGCCATAACTAATTATAACAGGATCTTGAAAATTATCATATTCTTCCCCACACGTTATTCGATATATTTTCCTATTTAAATCATTTTTGTACAAAGCCGTAAATACTTTATCAACAAGGCTTTCGGCATTTTCAAGATTGCTATGACTCATTACACTTTCACTTTGATTAAGTAATGTTACAGCAGTTGACAACGAAGTTCTACTACTTTTTACATTATCTGTGTCATCGGAGCAAATTGTTTGGAGCATGATTTCAATAATAGAAAAAATTGTTACACACTCCAGAGGGATGCAGTCAATACGATTGTGATAAAATTGTAATAAATTGCTTTTTTCATTTACGGTTGGTATATCTGTAATGTCCATATTGTTTAAATAGTTACGATGCTGTCTCGTTAAGTCCTGTATATCATACATTAGGTAACTCAGTTCATCATATATTTCTTCAGAATTACTTGACAGGGCAGCATTAATATGACATGGTGGATTAAAAACTATAAAAGCCATGTCCTCGAAGAAATTGGCCGAGCTTCTATTTATACGTAATTGTTGTATAGTGTCCCAAAACAAATATACTTTCTCCGCCGCCACTTCAGTGATGCTGTGCCTTCTTTTAATGCCTGGTAGAACACCTGATGAAATGTTGGATATGGGATCTATTCTGATTTGGACTAACGCCGTTAGCGGAACACCTATTTTTATAAGATTCTCTAAAAGATATGGTTGCAAAAATCCTGTTATAGCCAGATATAGATTAGGACCATCATGAGGATAGTCGTCAAAATAAACTTTGTCTCGCCATTCCTCTCCTCTTTCTCGAAGTAACGTGTTGTATTTTTTTCCTTCAACTGGTTGCGGAGGATTATTATGAGCATCGCCATCGGCTTTTTTAGGCTTTGATTTAGTTTGAGAAGCGTCTAAATGTTCTGTAGGTTCAATGCCATGGAAAGGTAAATTGTTTTTTATTTCCATTCTGTCGATCATTGTAACGGATTCTCTTCGTATTCCCTCCCTGGCTGCTAACTTTTGTCGTTGTATGGAAATGTTTTCTTCTTTCATTTTAAGAACAAGATGTTTTATTATAAGGGCCATTACATCAGGAGGAATCATCTTTTTTTCTTTTATAAATAAATATCCCTCCTCAAATACTCGCAAATTATCATCTCTCACTCTCTTTTCACCACCTAACTGATTAATCATAAATAAAGTTTCTGATTTACAGATATTTTTGACAACAAATCTTTTCTCGTCTTTCGCATAAGTTTCGAATTTATTTAAATATATTTTCTCTTGTTCACTGCCAGCTGTTTCAAATACGATTACCTTAATCTTCCAAGACTCCTCATTTAATGGGGTTTTCTCAAGATATGAACGCCAGTAAGTATCATCAGTACGATTCTTGTCTATTTTTGGAGGCATTCCTGTATTTAGGTAATCAAAGGATTTCGACTGCAATTCATTCAATTTGACGTCTTATGAATGGTTGACATTACTTAATTATTTTTAATAGTTTAAGTGTCCTTACACACCTTATTGGTAAATTGCGGATGTATATCCTTGACGTTGTAAAGTCGATGGAAAGCGGTGATCGCTTACCACAAGGTGAATCGTCTGCTCGTTTGCCTCCTATTCTATAAAATAAAGGCTGATATTGAGTCATTGTTGTACTGTATTGTATTATACACAATAAAGTAAGACTTACATAATCTATATAAAAATATCATAAAAAACATGTAAAAGATCCCCATAAGGAGTGGATATTCCACAGGGATATTCTAGGCCCCTTTTTATTCTTTCTTTACATTAACGATTTACCGTTTTTTGTAAGGAATTTATGTGATATTCTACTGTTTGCTGATAACACGTCTCTTATTTATAAAGTGGAGCGTAATAAACCTAATAATAACGATGTAAAGAGTACTTTGTCGCTTATATTAAGTTGGTTTGCGAATATTTTGGTGCTAATTGCCAAGAACACTAAATGTATTGAATTAACCCTACCAAACATAAACAGCCAAAATTATACCTTGCTCCTTCATATAGGTATAAATTTAGATAAGAAATTCCAGGGGAGCCCCTATCTTTTAACGCTCGCGGTTAAACTCATCTCTGCCGTTTTTGAGATTAGGAAAGTAAGACAACTGGCCGATGTTAAAACTGCCAGACTAGTTTATTTTAGTTACTTTCATAGTGTTTTGTCTTACGGCATCCTATTGAGGGCCAACAAATCCTTCATGGGCCTAGGCATGTATAATAAAATTCCACAAAATATTTTGGATCTGCCCTTTGAGCGATTTAAAATGAAAAAAGAATATTATTGAATAAGCCTCGGTAAGAAAGTTTATATCAGACCAAAATGTGTGCAATGAAATTGATCGACTCGTTTGCGGGAATCTATTATAATGTAATATAAAGTAATGTAACATAATTTTTAATTTTTGAATTTGAATCTGAGTTTATAATTCGTAACTCTGATTCACTGAGAAACATAAAAAATTTCTAATTTAATATTTGAACAAAAACTTTTTGCGACACTGGGTGAAAATAATTGGACAAGGAAACAGATTCAATAGAATCATAGTCAATCGCACAATACACTCATCACTTTTCTCTGATAAAACGTTCTGAAAGTATGTTCCTGTTTCCAATTTCCTGCTGAAAGAATTGAAATAATAGGAAATTGCTCTAGCTAATTTAAATAAACTACAGCAGAATGTACCGATCCTGGCGTGGATTTAATCCAGCCTTTGATCACTGCTCTTGACGCTGGTTTCGATTCCCCTGTGGCAGTAATAAATTGTTCTGAAATATTACGTGAACTACGCTGATCAACTGCCGAATCCAATAAACACAATCGAGATTTCTCTTTCGAGTCTCCATCCCGACTATCTGTAGCTGTTTTTGAGCCAAAGCGACGTCTAAGGATGATAGCATGACCTTCGTCTATGCATGCATCTAAATCCACCCTTAGTAACGTGAGGTGGTGTACCCTGCGACCACACCGCTTTTTGCACTCCAAAGTGGCGGTTTGATTTATATCCCTTGCAACAGAAATTGCAGAAGTCGTTTCAACGGATTATTGGACTAATATAATTTTATAAGCCAAACCTTCCCCGTTAAGTAGACACGCCAAATAGTGAGCCAGTTGCTCTGGATTTGGCTTCTTGTATGAATTGCAATTAGATGTGCACCATATTTTGCTTTTACATTCATACCACCCCCATGAACAATGAAGGAGGCAAAGTTGAGTCGCTCTAGTAGAGTTCTGGCTCTGTTTGGGGGACCAACTGCCTCTAGAAATCTGGCTAAGAAATGCCCTGCGTAGCGTTAGGCACTTCGGTCTCGACATGGATCTAGTGTTAAGTTTTGGGGTCCGAGGAACTCTAGGCTCTCGTGTCGGAACCAACACACATAGGTTTAGGTTTAAAGACATTTATTCTCAGGAAGATATGACAGTCACTTATATGAGAACATAGATACAAATATAAATAGGTAATATGCGTTCGTTGCCGTACTAAACATTGGCTTATAAA
>DWGO01000373.1:0-12730 GCA_018247635.1 Eurytides dolicaon deicoon
GGTACAGTGTAATCTATCTTTTTTTTGTATTTTATGTCTGTGATTGTCAGTGTTTTTTTTTCTTGTGTGGTATTTGCGCTGACAGATCAACCATAACAAGGTTGCAATATGGATTACTACAGACTTATAATTAATTTTCATTTTCGATATAATAAGTTAAGTAGGTTAAAATGGAAAAGGTTTTATAATGCATTTTATATAGTAACTTTCCTTAATCGTGTAAATTTTAAAAGAACTGTGAGTTAAGCTTTATTCCAATAATATTTTGTATGGTATCATATAAAAAGAAAAAAAAAGTCATACACTTTGTAATAAATTTAAAATATCTATTTAAAGATCTGTCTACAGCGCAAAACAGTCTATTTGCACATTTCGAAGTGAATCTTCAAATAAATGTGGACTTACAGCATGATGTAAATTCTCGGCCTTACCCTTTGGAAAACATATGCAACATCTTATGAGGGGAGAGGTCATTGTTTTTTGAACTTTATTCTCTTGTTCTCTGTCTTATGTCTTGCGTACACGTGCATTTTCGTTTGTGAACCACAGGTGCTCATAATGCCTACAGCTACAAGGCGGGTCACCACTATAGTCGATGGAACACCTCAAGGTGGTGGAAAGGTAATTGAGTTTTTGTGTCTACTTTTCTCAAAAGAATTATCATGTTTTTTATTCTGTTGACAGTTTGTTACAGCCACGGCGACCCTTTATGTATTATTTAGCACGAAATTGCAGCAACCGTTTAAAATGCATATTGCACCACATCTGATGCAAATTGATTTAATCGACTCTAAGGAACGATAGTTGTATTATTGATTTCTTCTATTTAAGGAAATACTTGGCGTTATAAAATAAAACTAGTATAAGATTCCTTCATAAAAGGCAGATTGTTGTAGCCTTTGAGGTAAAAGTAACTTTATCTATACATGTGAAAATAAATCTTATTGAAAATTTATTAACGCAGTCTATCATTCCAAAGCTATAACCAAAAAAATTCTCAATGCATCATTCCTCACCTACAGAGATACATTCTTACGCCTAATAGTTACGCTGGAAAACTACCCTACAAACCGGTTATTAGTAACGTTTGCAGTACACTATTTCTTAGTGGCAGAATAACTGCCAATAGTGAAAATGTTCCCCCCAGGAGATCTCTGCAAAACGATCCCACCCACTACGAGATCGAAAATGAAGACAGAAGCCTTTTTTATTATTAAATAAAGTAACGAACACGAGCAAGTCGGTACGCCTGATGGTAAGCGACACGACTGCCTATAACACACAGTGCCACACAGGATACACTGGCCGCTGTTCTAGTCACACAAAGATACACGATGTTCTATTTTTATGCTCAGTAATTAAGACATCATTGCCCATTAAACCGGAATACAGCAGTGCTTATGCTCGACTATTTGACGGATGAATAACTGGCAATGCTACTGGATATATAATACCACCACAGGCGGAATCTGCAAAAGATTTAGCCACTTAGCCTTCCAAAGCCAACAAAGGTTTGAAGCTCCATACTCAATACTCAATATGTTAATTGCGTTCCATAATGTACATGAGTTCTTATCAATAATAGAATAGTACAGGATAAGCAGCAAAAGAGAATAAAAATAAAACTATTTACGGATTTTATCGCGTTTATTTGAATTTTTAATTTCCCGACGTTTCAAACACTTTACAGCGTTCATGGTCACGGGACGGACTGAAGGTGTTAGATGTCCAACTGTTATTGTCAATCACGGTTACCTACATCTCAAATTATTAATTTATAGTCTTGTAATTACTATAAATAATTAATATAAATAGCGGAAACGTCGGGAAATTAAAAATTTTAAATAAACGCGATAAAATCCGTAAAAATTTTTATTTTATAATCTATTGGTTATGTTATAAATACAGAATATATTTTTTTATGTCACGCTTTTATTCAACTTTTCAAACATTAAACTGATTAAATTAAGAAATACGAGTATCTCTATTTTAGATGATCTCTACATTCACAATTTCGAAACGATCTAATAGCTTTAAAATAAATCCATTAGAAATAAGTTTGTCGCGGACTTTTAGATCAATACAAAATCAATGTGGATGTAACTTACTTTTTTAAACAAAAAAATTGGTTGTAACTTTTAATCGACTCGTTTACCTATACGTAGAAATTTATTCTTTAAGAGGGTACCAATTTGTAAACAATCTAAACATAATCTTAATAATCCCCCAATAAGTTCTTAGTATGCAGCTGTATAGTAAAAAACTAAAAAGTCATAGTTTGGTAAATTAAATCTCATCTCGAATCAAAAATACCCGATGTAGATGGTATCATGGTTTTCGGTCAGCCTAGTGCATTAAACCGTGATTTTTGTTCTTCTATCAGAGTGTAAACTTCAAAACTTTGACCACTATCTCTCGATTTAGTTATTTAATATAGTAAACTTTTATTGTTGTTTACGAGATACAGTAATGAGACGAGCAAGTATGTGGTACTGTTTTGTTATGGTAGGCGTCACGCCTGCCCATTACAACACAGTACCACACAGAGCGTACTCGGCTCTGTGCGGTGCTCGTCACCTGCGGATATAAGATGGTCTATCTCTTTGCCCTGTAATTATGCTGCCATCATTGCCCTTCAAACCGGAACACAGTAGTGCTTACACAATACCACGACTGATCTGAATAGACTTCATCTGTATGATAAGCCCTCTTACACGCATTTGAGGAGTTGACAGTGACTGCTCCTGTGCTCCGGTGCGTTATGTTAATGAGGTTCGGTACCTTGATAAAGATCCGATTCGCGGAAATTTAGCATTTCCACGGGTTCGGTATCTCGATGAAGCTTTACGGAGTCACACAGACTATAGGACAAACATCATTTTATATAAGAAATAAGACTGCTCCTATTCCACGACTTTCCAAGACGCAACCCAACGCTTTTGAACGCTGAACGTACACAATAATTATCCACGCTGGCGGCTCTACGTATAGATTGTATACGGCGTTTCAATTTGTGCCCAAAGCCCTCGAGGCCGCGACACTTATGAGGCAACAGAGGCAGAGGCAGGGCGGCGAGGTGGCAGCCCTGCGCCGGGGCGTGGTCGCGGGACACGTCATTAGCGCGCTAGGGCTCCGCTCCCGGCCCTATGTACCCGCAGACGTAAATAGCGCCACACACACTGCCCAAATTGACCAGGTGCTTCGCTACATGCTCTGTTGGAGGACCAAATTTCAAATTGACGTCTTTCACACGCCACTTTCGTTACTTTATTGGTAGCATGGGTAGATGTGTAGCTATATACATTGAGAGCCATTACTTTTTCAAAAGCGTACAAAAAAAATATCGAAAATCTAGATACATTTAACCTAATATAATCTTCCGTAAAAGTTTCAATATTTTCTCGTAAGTCGTTACAAGAATTCATCTAAGAGACAACTCGCGGTGCAACAAGGAAACGACTTCACAACAGCATCCTATCAAGCTGAGTGGTGATATCATAAACCCACAGACGTCCCGGACGAAAGGCGAACACTGCGTCGGGAGCATCTCATCTCATCGCATTACCCGGCACCGGGGCTGAGCTAACCGTCTTAGCCACAAAGCGATACGGAGCCGCCGCAAAATGCCTATAACTGAGTTTCCTCGACGTCACAGGTTGCATGGAGGTGCAGTCGCGCGCAATTATGCACCCTCGGGGGCCCAACGGGGTTGAAATGGGTTGGGAGGGGGTGAATGGGGACGGCGGGGGGGCTGCTAGAGTGGGTGAGCGGGGGTGCGCCCACCGCGATACTCAATAAAAGAGTAGTGTTGCGCGAATTTGTGGCTGCCCTGACTCGCACCGCTTAGGGCTGTCACAACAAGCTTCACAAATGACAAACCTTTTTTTTTTTGTTATTTCTCTTCTTCTTATTCTATTTTAGTGATTTTTGTTAAAATTTAACTATGTTACGGTAGTTTAATTTATTTTAAATTGTTGATATTTCGAAACTAGTTTAAATTTTGCAATGTAAATTTGACTTGACAATGTAATATTCGCGTAGATACGGGAAATCATTAAGTGATATTTGCTATGACTAGTAAGAATTTTTATTCGTGCTTCCATCTTCCACCCGGACTGGTAACAGAATAGGAATGAAAGAATTTTTCCCTGAAGTCTAAATGAGAAGACGGCTGAATTTGTATTCAACAGTACGAATTAGTGAAATATGTTCTGCATTATAATAATTTCAGGTACAAGTTAGACTCAAAAATTAACCGGTAGGGAAACCTACGATCAAAGTAATCCCTCCTGATGTTTGAAACCATGTGATGTAAAACATAAATTGGCTACATATTTCCTTATTCTAATAAATTATGTTGAGAGTGTGCTGTAGAACTCAGTAGTAAATTATATAAAAATAATTAATTTGAAAAAAGATCAATTTACAGCAATCATCAAATATTTATTTAAGATTTTTGACGAGAAAATATTTAACTAAAAAAAAACGCATGTCACCGCATTTCTCTCTTTATTTATTTTGATTAACATTGATTAACTCAAAATTCTAAGCCGAATCGGAACAGGAAAAAAGAATCTTTATTAGTGTTAGTACAACTTGCTTATAATATTATCCGTGCAAACAGCAAACATGAATAATATCTCGCGCGATTTCTGCGAACCCTAAAAATCTGTGGATGATCTAGATCAGAAGCAGGCTGGCTATTAAATCAACGAGAGCACACAGCCTCTCCTGTCGCCGCAGCGCACCTTATAATTACGACGTGTCTCATCTGACACCGCTAAGTGGAAATCAATCTTTCAATGAAACACATTTCATATGATACCTTCTGTTAGATATATACACCGCTTGCTTTTATTGAGTGTTATTTTTTACGACTTCTTGACTACTTTACCTTGTTGTTAGTGCTCGTGTATTCTATATGGTTGTCTACAAATATACGTCTTCATTAAGTTTAATTTTGGATGTATTATTAAATTTTAATTGGATTTCGTCTCGTTCCAATTATTTACATTTCCTATATTCTAAATTTTATATACCAACTATTATCATGTTTCTATATTGATTATTAAAATATGAAAATCTTGATGTTTTATAATCAATCAGGTAGTTATACTTATTTGTATTCAATACAGCTGCTTCAGAAGCCAAAGTATTGGTGTCTACGGAAGACAAGGAATTACGACTTTTGGGTTCCTATAGCTGAATGGTCGTATTTGTCTATTGGATTTTCATCACACAAATTGTTTTGATATTAGATTTGCGATATCAAACTCTTTGAACTAGATCAGATGTTAGTGGTAATAAAATTATAAGAAACGCGCTTGAGGAAACTGAACTAATTATCTTAGATGATAAGAAATTAGTTACTGTTTGATGACATAAAGCAAGCTGCGCGTGCATCTGTGTTATTACAGCATTTTGATTTTGTGTGCAACATGCACATGCATTGATATTATTAATAGATGTGTGTGGGTGTAACACTATATGTGCCCTCTCGACAGGAGTACCTCTTTGTACACGAGTGACATTCAAGCCGGAGAGGTTACTTTGTTTCATGATTAGCAAAGTCAAGTGTCCCTTTGTTCGGGCTTGTTAATAAAGAGCCTTTTATTTTATCCACCTAATTTAGGGGTCGATTTGTTGCTCATATTTTCTTATAAACTGCACTGATTAATATGCTGAATAGAGAAAGCTGTTAAAAAGTTGTATTAAAGAATACAGATATGTACGTGGAAAATGAAAGGGAGAAATATAGTGTTTGTAAGAGAATTTAGAAACACTGAATCACTGATAGTATAAGATGATGGACAACTGAAACACCAGCGATATATTTCTGATGGATTACTAACTATTGAAAAAATGCGCCCTGGGAATCTGTGGAATATATTGCGCTGAACTATTCATATAGAAGAAGCTGCTATGAAAAAAAATTATGGTTACGGACGGTACCACGATGTATAATGAATAGACGTGAATGAAACAGTTTTACGGATTACATCGTTTTTTATTTACTGCCGTGCCATAAATATGAACGCTAACGTTCTTTAATATAATATTACTATTCAAGTGTAGTCAGTTTTGTTATTCGGAATATTTTTTACATATAAAATATTTAATTAGAATGTCTCGTATTAATCACCGTCAACTTTAAGAGTATTGGAGTATATAAAAAAAAGTACTTTTTTATGTTGTGTTGTGATGTCCCACAACTGGGCTCAGGCTTCTTCTGTACAGCGGATTTTAAATTACAGATTACCACACGGCCTCAGTGCGTATTAGCGAACTTCACATATTTAATATATATTATTTATCAGTTCTTAAATAATCAGGTTTCCTGACGATGTTTTTGTTCATCGTTGAGTACCCTGTAAATCAGCACCCAAAATTTTCACATTACAAATGAACAAATTAATTGATGGCGGCAAATTATTCGAAAGCGAATTATCCAAACGTAGGTTGTTCTAATATATAAAAGCGAGCGCACGGACACTAAGCTAGTAATTAACTTAACGCTAGTTAAGTACTAAAACTGTTCGCGTAAGTCAATCATCAAGATGATAATATTAAAGAGACACATCAGTTACATCAATGCATTGAACAAAATTCAACAGCACCGCACTATGGAAATAATTTCCAATTTTTAAACCTTGACTTGATATTCGACAAGCTAATATCAAAACGCTTAACAGAGTCGTAAGAAATAGAAACAAACTAAATGATATTTTGGAAATTTTGAAATCATAAATACATTTTTTCGTTAAAACCAGAAAAATATTTACATGAAAAATTCCAATTTTTTCTCTAGTATTTAAAAAACCTCTAACTTTGTTAGGGAAGGTTGTTGTTCTTTTTTGCATTTATTCTTTTTAGATATTGAAATACACAGTGTAAAGGTAATGCTATACAACATTCGGATAAAGCGTTGTATTGTTTATATTTTCTTATCTTTTATAATCCTTTTGTCTTTATAAAAAATATTTTGTATTTTTTTTGTTAGATGACACTGTCAAATTATAGAATGTCAAAGATTTTTTCTAATACTTAATATATCTGAAACTCATGTTGAACATCATTAAAATGGTTCGTCAAGATGTAGCCATTGGATTATGTTAGAATAGATGATAGATGTTCCGTTAACGAAACTTAGTCATTAGTTTTATGTGGAGCTATATTTATCTTAATTTCTTAGTTAGGGAATTTTGTTAAATGTATGAATTTTGTTTTATTTGTACGAATTATGCGTGTTATATGTATCAATTTTGTTTTACATTTCTAAATAATTTACATATGAAAAGTCTTTAATAATTCTAAATAAGCTGCCTGCTATTGAAATGACGGATGCGTATAACATAATAAAATAAACTAAAAAAAATATAGACAGAAATTCTATCGATAATATAGATCTTTTAAAAAGTAGTATACGTCGAAGTAAATAGAAAACTCTAAATTGTTATTAGTTGTGTAAAAAGTTGTGTTTTCTTAAACCGCAATAAGTAAATACAATTAAAAAAACAATTTTTTTTTTAATTTTATAGGGTTGGACAGTTAAAAACATAACTCAAATAGATTTGTGTTATTATTTTTATTTCTACAAGGTCAGATATGTATCTAGGTACACAAATATTCTTATATTTGTGTGATTTTAGGATAATTTATTAATAATGGAAAATCTGTTCCTCTGATATTGCAAAGGCATAAAATTATTATTTTGTTTTGCCTGCTATACTTCATCCTTACAAACAAGATTTTGTTTGTTTTGCTTATTTTTTTTTATAATATACCGTAGACTGGATTTATTTTTACAATTAAATTGTTCATATCTAAACATATATTATGATGTTTATTTTCATTATTTTGGATAAAGTGAGCGAACATTATTACTAAACTTCATTTTTCAAAAAAGGTTTAAAAAAGTTTTGGTCTGCAGAAACCACAAAAATACAATAAATACACTCGTAAGCTTAAATTCTTTCAGATTGAGCTTGTAACTCCGATAGTCAAGATTGCTGCAAACTTGTTATTATTGTTTTCTTTTTTTTGCAAGAGAAATTGATGAGACGAGCAAATCTTGCGCCTGATGGTAAACGTCACGCCTGCCCATAACAACACAGTACCACACGGAGCGTTTTTGGCTTTGTGCTCCACTCGTCATTCAGAGATATTAGATGGTCTGTCTACTTGCCCTGTAATTTAACTGGGATCATTGTCTTTCAAGCCGGAACACAGTATCTAGTGCTTACACACTACTGCTTGGCGGCAGAATATCTGGCTATGCAGCGGTACCACCCAGTCGGACTCTGCAGGAGTCCAAATTCACACAAACAAATTCTGTTTTCTTTTTTATTACTTTCAAGATGAAATTATCAATCAATCTTATATCTCTTCTACTTATTAATTTCATATCTAAGTTTAACAAACAACTTTCTTTTGTATAACTAAAAGCGATTTTAATTTGGTTTTAATAACATCGAAATATTATGATTATTTTCTGAATAGTTTTTAATTATCCCATGGCACTAGTTTAACCTGAAATTAATTCAGGCCGCCATAGTCATCACGAATAAGAAGGATGTCTGCGTTTATGTGTGCTGGAAGTGGAATGGAAGACGAAACGAGATCTGTGGCCATGGTGTACATATCAAAACGCGACGTGGGGACCTATTAAGGTCATGTTCGCTCGCCCACAGGTGCGCTCGCAGTGAGACAGGTCTTTCAGACAGCAGGCGAGTTTTGTTCAAGCGCCAAGTGCGTTCACACGTCAAGTTACGCCCCCGCTTCGGTGTCGGGTTACTTTTGCATCGGGCATTGTGGGCCCGATGCCCGTCTTTGTCCCAAGTGGTCGTACTGCGTGGTCGTAGACTTGGTCTTGGACGTTCACACGCGCTTTTTTGCCATCCCTCGTTCGCCCGACTGACGGCCATACATCGCCGCCGGCTCGTCTAGCGATTGACCGTATCTTGTTCCTCGCTCTTAGCCCAATTGTACATCTTGTTCTGTACGTTTGTTCGTTTTTTGTTTTTTTTTTTTATTTTATTTCACACTTTTTGTAAGCTTTTTTGAGTTGGAGCCTCGAATTGGAATTCTACGTATTTGTTATTTTTTTCGAATCGAATCGATGTATGAGTGAAAAGTTTTCTCAACTATATTTATTAAATTGAACCACGCATATGTACCTAAGTACTTATGTTAACAATTGACGAAAAATAAGTAAAAAAATCGTTTGATCGTTTTTTTTATTTCTGACATAACTATAGTCATATAATATAGATTATGTGATAGTTGAAACTGTTTGTTTAACCGAATTTAAAAATGGAGTTAATGTGTAATTTATTATTTCAAACTTTAAAATAATGCCTGACATACAAATACAATTTTTTTTTAAAATATGATACAAGCAAAGATCAATGCTATACGGGCAAGATACCATAAGAAATGATATAAATTATCGAGAAAAATCTTAATGACTTGGTCCCAATATTATAAAAGACAACGAGGATGGGATATCTTATTTTCAGTTCATGGTAAGTTAGCCATCAATAGATAGAGTCGGGATTGCGGAGAGCGGGCTAGAGTTTTTTTTTTCTGCTACAACAAAGGCACTCCTGCCATCGCTCGGCCTAAAACCATGACCCGTTAAAACCTTTGACACGAACATTCCACTCAAGCGAAAGAGTTATAAGACATTTGATAACCATGACCCGATCAGTTAACTTTATGAAGTTTCTGTTACACATAAAAAACTTAAATAGAAATGAAAATTGTTTCGAAATTATCGTTAACTTTTTTAGCTTGTCATAACTTTCAGCAATGTCTGTGTACACAAGCAATATGACTAAAACTATGTTATAATTCCTTTATTACGAAAAGTAATTAATATTGGCATTTATTATACAATCTGTTTACGTTTAGTCACGTAAACGGGTTGTGTAATAAATACCAAGGATTTCGTTGACCGAAAATGTTAAGTAAATTATAGCAAAGAGTATAATTTCAGCCTATCTCAGTCGTAAAACCCGAAATAGTTCATACCTAAATTCTTCCTATGAAAAATATTCTTCTTCAAGTTCGTGACAAAGAGTTTCCACTTTTGAAAAACATGGTAAAGTTTTGTAATAAAATTTATATTAAAAATAATAGCTTATTTTGCCCAAATAATATATAAACCGTCTGGCCCGTTCATATCGCATGGAGTCATAACATTGGCTATATTGTTAGTTATAAATAAGAGAGACTCGTCAGTAATAATGTTTAATAGTAAATTATTTACATTGGCAATCACCGACGTCCTATACTATTATGATCTACGATAGGTAAACTATTTATGATATTCCTAAAAATCATTTATATTCATTTATGTTTATATTTTACACTATACAACATAAAACAGCAATGTTTAAAAAAAAGGAAAGATCGCTTAGAACTTCAAAATAGATCTAAGGATAGTAAGATCATAAAATATGTGGAAATATGAATTGTTGAGTAAACTGTAAACGTAAACTGTTGTATTTCAGTATAACAGTTTACGTTCAGAAGACCGATATCATATCAGAATAAAACGAAGTTATTGAAGATGTCTTAAATACATAAAGTATCTCGTGACAGATTTATAAGTTAGTGAATAAACAACCATAAATAGTAAGCGAATCATTAATTCTAACACAAATTTGTAGAGTAACAAAATTATCCCTCAATACAATGAGTATTAAAATACTGATCTATTTTAGGATGTAGTGTCAAATATATTTCTATGCGTGGCCATATGTATAACTTATTCGACCCAAGAAAGTTTTAAATGTGCTGATATATGTTATTGCAAAGCTGGCAAAGAAATACCCACTGCTCATAAAGAAAAATTGCTTGGATAAATGGATAACTAATTTTTTTTATCGCCAATATTGGAATATTGTAGTATTCGCATTTTATATCGAAGTACTACTAAAAAGTCTGAAGACCTTGTTGTAATAAACAATTCATTAAGTTTGTTATTGCTGTAGTCGGATTTAAGTTGTTTTAGTTATAAATATTACTGTTTGTCTAGCACAACAGTGTTCGTTTTCGCCGCAAGGCGCAAGTGTAGGAATTACTGCAATCCGCTTGAACCAGCATATTGTGTTACCTGAGACCTTATCTGTGGGTAACACAGAGTTACACAGAGGTAGGAACATTTTAATTTAAAAGTTAAAAGAAAAACACTAATGGACACTGTGTTATTAAGGGCAAGCATGTTAAGAGTAACGCTTAACTTTTTGTTTTCGTTTCGTTATATAAAAAACGCTTCACCGCTTTTTGCTTCTTTTTCTCTTCCATGTTTTGGATTTACTGAGAAAGGCATTCACTGAGAACAGCTGCCGAATGGTCTTCTTGAGTGCTTTACTCAATCGATACCTTATTATACCGATACTCAATCGATGCTATTTGAGAATTATATTACCTCACGTATGTCCTTATACGTGACTCAGGTGTAGGGCAAATCCAACTGGTGGAAACAGGCTTTTCTTCGGGATCGATTTACATAGTCCCTAGGACTGAAAGCGCTAATCATCCATCCATATCAACCATCAAAGCCAAAAGTCAATATGAGAAGACTCTCTGTCACCTGTCTGCTTATTATCTTTTTTTCAAAATATATATTGTTGTCAGTATAACTTATTATAAGTTTTACGAAACAATAAACAACTTTCTGTATTAAGACATATTAATATTACCTTTGACTTTTTATAAAAGTTAAACTATGGTATAAATAATGATGGTATAATGGTGGTCTGTCGTTGTGTTCATGGCTTACATTAAAATACAATGATTTAAGTAAAAACTAAACACTTTATCTATTAATTTAATCATAGTTCTATTTAATTTATATTGATGTTTTGACACAGATGAAATAGCGGGCCAGTATTGCTTATTAAAAAAAGTTCCTAGGCATAATAAAGAATGTGTAGCCTAAAAGACTAGAATATTTATGAAAATTTGTAAGAAAGAAAGTAAATCATTAGAGACTTATTCTCACGTAAGAGTGCGCTGATAAAGATTGATGGAAAGAATTTGTGGCTATTTAAATCGCGGAAGTGGTTATGTTGGAAAATGAATTTATTCCTTCATAGATCAGATTAAAATACAAGAAGAGAAGGGGTAAAAAAATAGATTTAATATCGTTAAATTTATGTATATGAAATATAATGATGTCAGGCAAATGTATCTCTCCTAATCACTGACTGTTTTAGGATAAAGTTTCAGTACACATCTATTTCATTTGTGTGACATAGATCTTTGAACTTAAAAAAGGATTATGATTGACATAACTTTTTACAACTGTTGAGGAAAGTTGAGAAATTAAATAACTGTTGCAGAACTTCTTTTTTAACTGAGGTTACAAAGCAGATCTTTTTTTTTGATAATATATCCATAAAAAAATATTTTTAAAATCACCAACCATTCATTTGTTTGAATACCGTTGGGTAATAAATAAATTGTTACAAAATTATGGGTAGTACTGCTAGTATGGGTAATATTGTATGTATGTACCTTTTTTGTATAAGTTTACACAATTGCTTTTAATTTATTAAATTGTTACACGTGTCCTTTAAGCATTAATATGTAATAATTTAAGGTAAATTTACAAAAATACTGTAAAAAATTTTTTAGGTAAAATCATTTATTTAACTTTCCTTTCGTTTTTCAAGAACACAATTTGCATGAGACAGTTTACGAATGACCATAGGTTCAGAGA
>DWGO01000374.1:0-12723 GCA_018247635.1 Eurytides dolicaon deicoon
GCACAAAAACTTATTTGTCGTGCGAAAACTGAATCGTGGAACGGTTTTTGTTCTTATGTAGACGAGACAATAACTCAAAGTGAAATGAGGTGGTTCAAAGGGCTAAATTCTTCAAGAAATGTAAATATAAGAGAAGAAAAAGCTATTAGGTTATTAGGAAAACTTACTCCTGACTAGGTGCGTCCAGACAATATATCATTGGTATCAAGTAATTCACTTTTAGAATCACCGATCTATTTACATGAGCTAATTAGATGTTTAAAACACAAGGATACTACACCGCGTTATGACAATGTTTCGTATTCAATGATCTGCCTAAGTGTGGTAAGAGGTAGTCTCTCTATATAATAAGACTTTTTAATATAACGTTATACCTCATCAAATGAAAGCAAATTACTATTATTCCAATTCCGAAGTCAGGCACTACATTACAGTCTAATTAATTTCTAAGGCCAACATCAGTGATATCCTGCGTTTATTTTCGATATCGTAGAGGGCACATCGTCAAGCCACCCCATCAGGGCCGGAGTCCCCCAGGGCTCCGTCCTATCCTCACCCTTCTTTTCGCTCTACATGAGCGATGTTCCGCAGATCGATCTCGCACTTTTCGTGGACGACACTGCGCTCTTCTATTACGACCGCCATACGCGTCGAATCACTATCCCTCTTCAGTGCCTCACTTATCGCCTCGGCGACTGGTTTCGCACATGGAGAATAGACGTTAACCCAGAAAAAGCGTAGCAATACACTTCTCGCTGGCTAACGTCCCTTCTAAACCCACCTTTGGTCCTTACACCCGAGCCCGCCAAAACAGGCAACTGGGCCAACTCACCCTTTTCGGCCCACCGATTCCATGGAAACGAGAGAAAATATCTCGGCGTCATCTTCGACGCCAAAATGTCACTCTCTCAAGGCGTAAAAAATATTAGGAATAAGGCCGCATTCGTGTCCGGTTGCCTCCAATTATTAGCTAACTCAAAGAGCAAAATGTCCTTAAGACACAAGCCCCTATTATACAAAGCCTGCGTCTGTTCTATTATGCCGTACGCCTATCCCGCATTCGCGTACATCTATCCAGTCCACTTGAATCGTCTTCAAGTAGTCCAAAACAAATTCATCCGCTCGGCAGCTGGTGCTGGGTGGTATCAGCGAAACGATGATCTGCACCGCGACTGCAGAATCCCGACGATCCGCGAATTCTTTCGGGAGACTTCGAAACGGCTATTCGAACGTGCCGAATCCCACAAAAAACCTCTGATGGTAGCCGCGGTAAATTACGCACCAGACCTACATGCATCCGGACGGAAACGTGCCCACAGCATGCCCTTCTCGATCCGATCGAGGAAGGGATCAAAAATACTCCGGACCCACTGACGCGGTTCCCGCCGGCACACTACGCAACAAAGTACTCCACACCTATTATAACACTCACAGTAGGGAGACGTGCCTACGAGCACGGCGACACAACCATACCGCGTACACTCCTTCAGCCGGGTTCCGTCGCGGTCTAGTCCGTAAACCGGGCCCCGACGGCCCTTAGCCGACAATCCCCCATTTTGCCATACACCCATGTCCTCATGCGTGATCGGGACGTAGAGTCTATCCAACCCGTGGAAAGTTTCCACGAGTTCGGCGATCCGTTGTAGCTTTATACAACCGCATAGGCTTAAAGCAACTACGTCATTATATACAGATATTTATCCCATCCGATTATTAGATCCGGCATCCTAATAAAAAGATTAAAATGGTAAATTGAAAACAATAAAATTGACCCCAGGTACTACTGAGCCCAGAAATCTCGCTTATCCTTAGACAATTTGTCGTTACTTGTTTCCGGAAATTAAGAATCAAAAAGAGGGACTTCTAACTATAGCGTGTTTCTTGGATATAATAGATACTTATAACCATTTTGATATCGGAATTTTGCTAGTCAATGGACAATTTAGGGGTAGGCACTAAAGTAGATAGATAATTGTGGAATTTTTTAATACATAGAACCCTAAAAATTATTTTAAATAATACATGGAAATAGCAGTAAAACCTACTACACCAAATTGGACACGGTCCAAAATTAATATATGCGTATTATAGGAGGATTTATTAAAACTACGCGTATTAACATAATGGAGAACGAGTTACATATTCAACCTTTATATGTACGTAGAATCTATTTAAATTAAAATTTTAATTCAAATCAGTTTCCTTTATAAAAAAATTATTTAATATAGGTTTTAAATAATCTGAGTAACCTTTGTAACAATTTATATTGGATGCCTGATGGTAAGCGTGACGCCTGCCCATAAAAACCCAGTACCACACGGAGCGTGTTAGGTTCTATGCTGCGCTCGTCACCAAGAGATATTAGATGGTCTATCTCTGCATTGTAATTGCACTGGCGTCATTACCCTTCAAAACAGAACACAGTAGTGCTTGCACATTACTGCTGGGCGGCAGAATATCTGGCAATGCAGTGGTACCTCCCCAGTCGGACTTTGCAAGTCCTACCACTTGAATAATTACATAATTAATTGATTTCGTTATCTTGACAGATTCATAAAGTGCCCTACAACACCTGGTAAAATTCACTAATAATTCCCTATCGCCTATACCATCTTAGATTGCATCCATAGATTTTTAAATAGTAATGAGAATTTAAAGCTTCAGTGGATTCCTTCTTGGGATATATGGTAACGAAGAAGCTGGGAGGGCATACACTCTATCTGCTTACCTTTATTTACTGACATGCTGTATTTGTTAAAGAAGAAGTGTACTAAAATTTGGAGGCTTTATATTCCTGAAAGATCACTGAGTAAAGGTATTTGGTACCGAACTATTCAGCCCGGTCTATCGCTCACAACATGGTTTGCTGGAGTAAACTTTGACAGGACTGATGTTACGGCGCTTAGACTTCGTTCTGGGCAAATTCCACAGAACAGCTTCGCTTACATCATAAAGAAAAAAACATCTCCAAATTGTATAGAATGTAATGTTATGTTATTGAGGATGTTTATCACATCTTGGTGGAATGTGCTCGGAATGAGGTGGCAAGGAATGTTTTTACAATCTCATTTGATGTTCATTTGCGAGAGATAGGGGTATGTAATACCATCCTTGCAAACCCTATGTCGAAAGAAGCTAGGAAAATGTATAAATTAATTAAGTTAGGTTTAAGTGGTATCACTGTTTGTTGATAAAGTGTACCTATGAGGATGTCAAATTTAAATTATTAAAAAAAAATTCTTTTTCTAAATAAAAAAAACTGCTGTGTTCCAGTTTGAAAGGCAATGATGCTAGCGTAATTACTTGGCATGGAGATAGAACATCTTAAATCTCTAAATGACGAGCGCAGCACAGGATCAAGTAAGTTGTGTGGCACTGTCTTGTTATGGCCAGGCGAGTAGCTTATGTATAGTTTTTTTAATAAAAAAAACTAATGCATATTCATAATAGAGTCGCAGCTTCACTTCAGTCGCCGAGCCGTGGCCTAGGACTCTAAAAGCTATTAAAAGAGAATTTAATGTAATCTCAACACCTATGAAATGACAGTATTTTTCACTTTAGCCACTATCAATTTTATGTCACCATCAAAGATGCTTGAATTTTTTTTATTGTATAGTTTAACATTTGATTTACTAACATACAAAAATTTGTAAATAAAATATCATTGCATATTTCCTTATTTTTAATGGATTATTTTGTATATTTATAATATAGAGCTAAGAATTTAAAAGAACATTGAAATTGTAGTTTACAAATAGAGCCTAAGAGATCTTTAATTAAATAGCTAATAGCTAATTATGAAATGATTCCAAAATGTCTTGCAATAAAACACATATACTTATTTATCTGTTTATTTCAAACACAAAATTGAAAGACTTGACAGTTAATCGGACCCAAAATGCATTTGGAAACCCACTTAGAATGTTTCAGATTCCCAAACCTATATAGTTAGTTTATATAACATTAAACAAAACATAAAAATGTTACTAACAGCGATTCACTTATAAAGTTTTTCCTAGAATCTACGCATAATACTCAGTTTTCTTAGCATTTATGTTGCACATTCCACACTGGTTTCATTCACAGTATTCTTAACTATTGTTTTTGAATGGCGACAACAAGGATGTTAGTTTTTTTTTCTACTTGAAAGTGTACACTGATGCTTTTGCATATTAATATGTAATAAAGGCCATATGTTTTGCCTTGAGCTTGCTTATCATACCTTATTCGAAAAGATTTGTGCTGTAATCTTTTCACTTGCATACATCATCTAGCATTTTTCCAGGCGACCTTTGTACAAACTGTCATAATAAGGTATAATTAAAGCTAGCACAAGGAATAGATTAGTTTAAGTACAACAATTCACTTAACACAAATGCATTTTTAAATTTTAAAATGTCATAAAAAAAATTATTCATTACTACCATTTTCTCATGTTTGTTTCTAACATTTCAAAGGAAATTCAAGTATAAAATAAGATAAAATTGTATAACCCAATTAAAATATTAATCAAATTAAATACCTGTACATACAAATACCTGTATGCAAAATCAGTAATACATCCGAATAACATTTTTTGTTGTGCTAAGTGTACTGTTATTATTAACTTATCAGACCTGAACACTAAGACTTCTTCACATTAATCTTGCATTTCCTCCGGTAATTCATGTGGATTGAGTATTCCTGGAACAGATAGTTGCACTCTTCGCTTTTCTTCTTGCGCTTGACGAAGAGAGAAAAGACGTTCTTCTAAGTATAAATCACTGTCATCTTCACCAGTGTATTCCTGAAAATGTTCATATTTATATTATATATTTTTTTTAATATGTATACTTTATACATACATTACAAAAATACATGTATATGAGTGAAGTAACAGGATAGTTTTTTACAAGTAGTAGGACTCTTGCAGAGTCCAACTGGGAAGGTACCACTGCATTGCCAGATATTATAGACCATTCAATATTGCGCAGTACAGAGCCTAGCACGCTCCGTGTGGTACTGTGTGCTTATGGGCAGGCGTGACGCTTACCACCAGACGCACGCCTTGCTCGTCTCGTAAAAAAAAGGGATAATAACACAAACAACAATCTCACAAAGGGATATAAAGCATACATAATCAAAAGTTATTCATATGAACAAATTTTTGGTTGACATAATATTACAGTAAAATATTTTGTTTAAAACATCTTCATGACACAAATTAAGATGTCCCGTTTGGCGCAGTTGCTATACTATGTCGGCTTCGGAGTCGCGGTCGTGGGTTAGATCCTGCTCGGAGCAAATGTTTGTATGAACTACAGATAATTGTTCTGTATCTGGGCGTTTGTCCATGTAAATATGTTTGTAAATGTCTTTATAACAAGATATTTCTCAAGATATATCTCAAAATAAAGACAAACTGCAAATCTCTTAAACAGATTTATAATAAGCTTCTTAAAATTTTTATTGTAATTAATGTTATGATGTAACCTATATTGTATGTAAATTCATAGATTACATTTAAAGTAATTACATATTTATGACAGACTTACTATGATGAAATAGTTACTTTGTATAAAACAGATTGCCCATCATTATTATTTTGGAACTGCCCAAAGAAAATCTTTAATTCCTCCTATAAAATGTAAATAATATGTTTATCTGTATATGCAACAAATTCTTTTTCCTGGAAAGCCTCATCACCAGTGCTAGTCACTATTCAATGAGTGATTTCATGCATAAATTTATGTAAGTTTATTTTCTCCATTTGCCAAAGTTTCAAAGCTTTTTTAATGTATATTTTTTATTAACAAGACAAAGTGACTATTACTTGTTAATATTTCTTATTATATTTTAATTCCGTAATTAAGAAATACTAATTAATGGCTGATATTTTTAATTTTATATTCCCTAATTGGTTTTACCTTAAATCCATGGTTAAAACAATTCAGTACTATATTGAAATGGTCTTAATTATTATAATTGTTATGATTTATAATTGATTTTAAACTAAAATTCTTTAGCTTTAAAATATTCCATTTTATTGTAAGAAACAAAAGAATTAATGTATTATGCATGTTTGTAATAACATTGACTATAGGGTCTTGGTACTCATAAAAAAACAACCAATGTAGTGAAAATCTTGTCACTTTGAACTTCATCTATAATATAGATATGTTCAAGTGTTAGGAACTTCTGCAATATTAAATAAATTTGCTAATTGTATATTTCTCCCATCTTCCCTAAATATCAGTATTCCCAGAATTTCAGCAAATATAAGTCAAATTTTATTATATGCCACAAAAGTTAAAGCTGAAAAAAATGCATTGAAATCCCCTATGAATCTTGCACTGACAAATTATAATTCTGTTTTACAGATTGTAGATGTTGATATTTTTGCCAATTCAATTAGAAAATTGGAGAAAAACATTCACAAAGCTTTATCTGAAGTATAATATTACATTCTATTACTACTCCTTACTATTCATACTCCCTACTTCTTTCTTTACCATTAATCTTATGTTAAGAAATCAGTTTTAGATGCCTTATAATTTCAGCAGCAAATTTATCTTTTATTTGACTCAAATGTTATATTAGATTTTTTTTAATGTATTTAATTGGTTTGACCATTGTTTAAATAAATAGAAACATAAACTATACCAAAATACATTCCATTCCAATTCATGACTTTTTTTATTGTTTAGATACTTTAAATAAAAGCATGTGTTGGTTTGACTTTATTGATTTTAAATATTTTAAGTTAATCAAACCCATAATAAAATTTTAGAAACCAAACTTACATCAATTTAAAACATATTTCAAAGAAATCTGAAGCAATAGCCTGGGAGTTGTAATTTTTTTGCCTAAATTTGCATTTCCAACAAATATTTACATACGTATTAGATTATACTAAAATAGAAAATTTAAAACAAAATCTTGTATTAATTTCAAAAATCATTTTTTTTCCTTTTTGTAGTCAGTTGTCAAAGTGGCTAATTAAAACATGTACTTCTTTTTTCTCCTTACTAACATAGGCCATGCTAATAAATTGTGGTCCCAACTATGGTTTGTCAGATAATATGTGACATTTAAACGAGGTGTAAGACAAAAAAATTATGTAAAAAGGATAACTATCACTATTTTTCTAATATAAAGTGTCATACAATGCATGCTTAAATTATGAAAGAAAAGAAATGTTTGCAACTTAATAAAGTATTAGGTTTATATTGGATTTTCTCTAATGACACATTTTTAGTATTAATTTATCTGATTGCTAGCTAACTAGCATTAGTTACCATTAAAAATTTTTTTGAAATAAAATAAAAAAAGAGGTTCTATACTTACTCTGATCTGAACCAGGAAATCTCTTAGGTGCTCTTTGAATGCTGGAATATCTTGATCCAAATGGAACAGTCCTTGCACAGTTATTTTTATCTGGTTGTCAGATAAATGGGGGAATGCAGTCTTTAACAAATTTGCCACATATTCCTGAAATGGAATAAAAATAATTATCAACACAAATACTGAACTTTATATTATTACAAAATATGAATAGTAATGTGTAATAGTAATAATGATCAATTACTTTTATCACTACTATTTTCAAATTATATATTTATAAATTACCTGTATATAAAGAATATTATCTGGAGTGGGCCCAAGTGGGACTGTCACACGGCCAGCTTCTACCAATGAGAAAATGTATGCCAAGATAGTGGCATGCATTGTTAATCCAGCTCCATGTGATGTGTCTGTAACTACACTGAACACATGTTCTAAAATATCACATAAGTAAGTTTGGTAAAAACTTTGTGCAGCTTGAGGGTGTTGCTCTACATTTTGAAGCAATTTTAATAGTATCTGAAGTCCTGTATCAGCCACATTTCTCATGGTGTGTTTAAATGCCCAAATAATGGAATCAAGTACCAGTTTAAATTGTGCTGGTGGTATGCTTAGGAATGCTTTGAAACAGTGAATATTTACAGCTTGGAGCAGCAAGAAAAAATCTGTTCTATGCTCTGGGTATTCTTCAAAATCTTTATTGATCATTTCGAGGGTACATTCAAATACCGCATCAAATATCTTTGGTACTTCAGATGTAATTTGACCTCCCAGTTTATAGACAATAGCAGCCATACATGAGAGTACTTCAGGCTCTCTTGCATCAGGCATTGCTGTCCTCTGATAATCTAAGAGAACAGCATCAAGAAGAGGTGGAATGAAATTTTCCAACACCATGCTGTTATCAGTGGATCGTGACACCCAGCTTCCAATCAATTTCAACGCTTCTTTTTTTATTATTCTCATATTCTTAATAAGGGGTTGTTTAGTTACAGCAACTCCATTGAGAGTAATAGCTTGACTAATATTTTCGGACATAACTTTATAAACATTAAGCATATCCAAGTAAATTCTCCCAAGTTGCACAACATAGGGATGCCCTAATGCACGACAAGCACGCACATTAGTCTTTAAAATACTAACAAGCTGTTTTACAGCTTCAGCATCTTTAAGAATATCAACATTATGTGATGCTTGGGAAATAATGTCATCCCACACTTGATTGGGGAGAACCATGTATCTTTCAATCAGCTGCTCCTGAGCAACTTGATCAACTTGTGCACTTATCATATATCCAACAGCTTCATAAACAGTTTGCACTTGCAGTGGCTGTAAATCACAGATAATAGAACTGATTGTACTTAAAATTTCTTCTATAAATGGGCAAGCCTCCCCTACCTGAGCAGTAACGAAATGGCGACGACACTTCAATGCGATTTTTATGAAAGTGTCACAAGCCATATCTTGAACTCCATCATGAGTCTCATGCATGAATTCAAATAGTTTATTTACAACTGTTTTCAAAAACTTCCAATGGGCACGCAAAAATCGTGGATATTGTCCCACAACATACATAATGTTGCTTGCAATGATGGCTTTGTTATCTTTTCCCTTTTTTTGTTCACACAAGCCCAAAAGTTCTTTTATAACAACCACCAAAAACCGTTTTTCATCTTCTTCCATCATAGCTCCTGAAATTGAACCAATAGCCCAGCAAAGAGTATTAAGATTCTTCCAAGACCATTCAGCACCATTGACCTGATTTTGCAGTTTTTCAGTCATAATTCGTTCAGTATCTTGGCAATCTAAATGAGTGAGATAAACCAGTGTTTCTCTCATATTTTTATATAAGTTGATTGAGTCAGTATCTTTCATAAATTCTCGTACAACTTCACCATTTTCATTTTCCACAACGAGCACTTCTTCTGGTCTTGCCATTCGAGAAATCATAATGTAGCGTACACTGCTTAGTACATCTGCATATAGAGCTTTTCTGCCTATAGGTTTTCCAAGAGTATACATACTAGCTGCATGGGAACATGGTGCAATTTTATATAAATCAGTAGCCAATGCATTCCAAAATTCTAAACAAATTTTAAAGATCTCTACTTCCTCCACTTCAGATATCAAAACAAGATAACGAAGAGCATTCATAAGTGTGTTATTCAGGCACCGTCTTTCTATGAGTTGTCCATGTTCTTTCAAATAAGTACATAAAAATAATGCCAAATTTTGAATAAAAACTTGCTCCTGATCTCTACCAGCTGCATAGGCGTCGCGTATGTTAGTTGTTAATGGCAGCATAGCTTCCAATTGTTCCATAGTTTGTACTAAGAGAGCTACAAATTGATCCTCATAATTGCTTACAGTTACACCAGCAATTTCAGTTAAACAACTTAAGGTTACATTGCGGAACATTGGTACATTCAGAAATTTAAAAATCAAGGTGCTTATCAATTTCATTTCAAAAATATAGCCAAGTGGAATCCAATTCAAAAATCTTAGGAGAGTATGAAGAGTTGCATCAACCAATGGAGCATTTTGTGAATTTTCAAGAACAAACTGACATAGTTGAAATATTTGACTGAATTCAGTGCACATAGTATCTTTAAGATGTTTAGCTTTTGTTTGTGTTAACTGTCCTGTGCTGAACACAAACACTTCTTCACTGAGCAATTTTAAAATGACCATGTTATTTTGACAAAGACTCTCATTTGTTTTTGATGCCCCAACAATATCACTTATAAATGTTTCCCAATTATGGGGCCATTCCCTTTTTAACACTTGGATCAAAATCATATTAAGTTTTTTTAAATAAACTTTGTTGCTTTCCATTGTGGCGGGATCTGAAGAGTTTTTGATTATCAAACCAACAATATATTTTTTGATACCTTCACACTGATTCCTTGGTAATACTTTCCATCTTGTTTGTATAACTTGTTCCAATATTTGTAATGCATAATATTTTGTTTCTTGATTCTGAGAGTATTCGAGTATTGTGTCAACACGAGTCCAAGCATCTGGATGTTCTTTATGTGCTGTCAAAATGTCTTGAGCGATACGCTGTTGCTCCCCAACCGTAGAATATAGACATCCAACGATGTTATCAAGCAATGTGATATCTAGTTTTTGGTTAAAGTCCAACAGCTTAGAGGCTTGCTGCTCCAAAGTTGCCATTTTAGAACAGTTATTAACTTAATATTTTAATTTTGATCCCCTTCTTGTTAATCAAAAATCAGCTGATTTGTTCACGTTCATTCCCAATAAAATGACACACTGAAAGAAATAAAGGCACAATTAGAAAGGGCAAAACAAGCTCTAACCTATAAACAGTAGGTACGCGACTACAAAATAGCGTATTATTGCATTATTTTATTAAATAGATATACAAATAAGATTTTTACCACTTAGCGACAAAGAATATGTTTATTTTTAATAAAAGCAGGAAATAATCGAGCACACACCCCGTAAGATTATCAATGACGTTTTTGACTAAATGTTCGTTTGCATTTTTTTAAAAAAGCGAAAATTAAGTAATTCCATGTAGTCATACAACGATAGTCCATAATTTTTTATAATAAGCCTTACCCTAAAATAAGTTTAGCGGCGTAATAAATCAACTGCCCTTTCATACACACTAATCCGTTGTTTTCGTGAAGCTTGAAAAGCTAACATACATGTCGTCGTTCGTCGTTATGTCTATGATCAAAGAATATAATATCTATGCTCTTTAGATTTATAAGACATTTCAGTACACAAATTTTAAGAATTTTTCTTAGATTTTTTTCATATATCTTTACTCTACTTTATAATTTAAAATGATTAACTGTAAGCAATTCAAGTTATCTTATTCTAGACCGAATTTTCTGCTTTTTAATTGTATTAATTTATGGCAAACTTTAGATTTAGTCACTTGGTTTATTATTGTATTGTTGTATGATACAAAATATTATAATCTGCTGATAATTTATGTGGGATTTGGTCGTTTATGACATAATATTCTAAAGATTTTTTTAGTAAAAAATAATATCTTGTTAGCCATTAAGATTTCTTAGATTCGTCTATTCCTGTTCTTGCTTTAACAAGAAAAGCAAAAACCAATCAAAGATGAGGCACGAGGTAACATAAAATACCTTAGACAGCGATTTGAAATTCGATTTTAATTATCATTTTTAGAAAAGCTTAACGATATGAGGTTTTACTATCTTAATTACGATTTCAGACTGTTGCACTGTAACGATTATATTTTATTTAAAAACTGTAAGTGATAAGAGGTCACTTAGCCGACGTAATTACCACTACCAGCGTGCTTTTTTCGTGACGCGCTGCTTGTGCCCCTGCGAAGCCACGAACAGCACGTTTATACGAAAGGAAGTCGAAATATGGAGTTAAGGTCTTAACAGGATTTCAAATATATTACGCAGGCCCTTACTAAGAGAACTTTTTTGTGTGACGAGACGAGCAAGCCGTGCACCTGATAGTAAGCGTCACATCCGCCCATAACAACATAGTACCACACAAACGTGCATGACTCTGTGCTGTGCTCGTCACACAGAGATATGTATAAGATGGTCTGGTGTATCTCTTTGCCCTGTAATTTCGCTGGCATCATTGCCTATCAAACCAAAACACAGTAGTGCTTACACACTATTGCTTGGCGGCTACTATCTGGTAATGCAGTGGTACCGCCCCAATCGGACTGCAAGAATCCTACGACTTAAAAAATAAGATACACTTAAAGAATAAAGCATAGAACTTCTCGAAATGACTTAGTTACACTTCTTTGAAATACATACGCAGCGTAGATATTGTTTGACCACTGTAAATCTATGTTACGTATATAATGTGGAGGATGAATTTATTTTGAACCACTTGAAGTGCTTTAATATATAAGGAATAATAATAAAAAAATACAGAATATGCGAATAATGATTTCTTGTACTCGAATATTTTAAGAATATAATATATAAAATAAATATAGAATATAATTTCTAAGTGGTAGGACTCTTGCAGAGTCCAACTGGGTCGGTACCATTGTATTGCCAGATATTCTGCCTCCAAGCAATAGTGTGTAAGCACTGCTGTGTTCCGGTTTGAAGGGCAATGATGCCAGTGAAATTACTGGGCAAATAGATGGACCATATAATATCTCTAGGAGACAAGCGCACCACAGAGCCAAGCAAACTACGTGTGGTACCGTGTTGTTATGAGCAGGCTTGACGCTTACCATCAGGCGCACGACTCGCTCGTCTCGTCACTTTATCTCGTAAAAAAAAAAGAATACTACACGTTGGTAAAATGAAACTAATGGATTCAAACGTGTTTTTATTTTGATTTTAAATACTCGATATTTTTGACACTCATAAAATAACCCTGAACAACAATCAAATACACATCTGA